>UELV01094428.1:9724-22300 GCA_900490015.1 Megastigmus stigmatizans | reverse complement strand
TGCTTGGAGAGTTGACGTGAAACGCCTCATATGTTAGAAATACACATACCTACTTCGAAAAATGCGATTCGCACTTTAACGTTGCCGCAGCTCTTAGTAAAATAGGAGTGCAATATAATACCGGAAACGAGACCATTTTTTTTTGTATTTTAATTATTTAAAAGTCAAAACGATGCAGGAGAACTTTTTGCAGAGACCACATCCTCCAAATACGTGAATTAAACATGCGAATATTCAATTACTTTTCAAAAATGAACTGAAGCACCGCGCGCGGTTAATTAGTTAATCACTACCTTAAGAAATATCGGCGAGATACACGCGGAGAGACCACGAGAGCGTGTACCCGAAGAAAAAGAGCTTTCGCTCTCTCTCTCTCTCTCTCGCAAACAGGAAAACACACGCAATAAAGAAAAGAGAGAGAAAAGATAAGAGGGAGAGAGATGCGAATTGACATGCACGTGAGGCCTTTCAATTAAATTAGCCGTGGCGAATTGAAAATACGGCGCATCTCATCTTTGGTATAATTTTAAGCGTTTTTCTTTCTATTCCCCGGCTTTATCTCTTTCTTGTCTCGCTGCGCTGCTTCTTACATGCCATGCGCGCGTAAAATCGACTGTGCCTGGCAATAAAAAAGGACGAGATCGCTCAAAGCTGCGAGTTTTTACGCGTATAATATAAAGAATGTTAAAAGACATTTGAAAGAAAATTACATTTAAATGTAGAGCAAATATGTTTTTGTGCCGTAGTTTCTTGAAATATCAATTGGTCTCTGACTAGTTTCAAGACAAACTATACCGCGTGCTTGGTTTCCGAAGGTACCGTAAATTAGAGTTCATTAGAATTTATCTACGATTGTTTACAACAAAAAAAAAAACATTCTTATTATTTATAAAAATTATTAAGTAGACATATAGATATTATACAATTCCACGAAGTTTCCATTTCACTCCACCAACTCACCGATATGTTTATACAAAATTTATTTATTTACTTTCTAAATTATGCACATTTTATATGATTACATAAAGATCCATTTAAAACATGCATAATTTGAATTGCTAATTTCAAGATAAATTGTAACTGAAACTAATAAACGTTTTTATTTTTCAACTTTTTTCTAAACCAGAATCGATCAAAATTGTGTCAGGGCCGAATTTATTCATTTTTCCTTTTTTCTTTTCTTTTTTTTTTTTCATAAAATATACATTACGATGAAACAATAGGCGATAAATAACTGGTGATGTTTTATTGGTAAACATGGAGAATTGCCTCGATGAATATAAATTATGAAATATGGGAAAACAATAAACTTTTAGAATTTATATACCAAGAATGCGTTCCTATTGTGACAGTTTACGGAGAACAAATGCAATAAATGGCTATTTAGAATTGTATTTACATGGTTTGATAAATGTATAAAATTAGGTTAATCGGCGATGATGTCTGCGTGAGTCAAATCGTGTAAATCTACATCGAAAACTCGACAGAGAATTTTCTCGTTAAACGCGTGTGCACGATTGTCGATACGCAGAAAAATGGTCTTAACCATCGATTTTAAATCGTAGTTACCCGCCGCAAATTAATCATCACCAGCGAATTATCTGCAGTTAAAAAAAACACACGTCAGAAAACCATATTATATCGAGCCTGCACCAAAATCAATCCCCAATATATTCCCACCCCCGAACGTCATAATCAAATCAGGAGCTCGTCCGAAACATCGCAATTAACCAACTAATGAGGATGCCGAGTGTCCGTTCTTAGAATTCGTCGGTGAGTTCTCGTCGAGGCAGATCACGAACTCGTTGGGTCTGCAGCACACGCAGACGGGACACGTGGTTACGATAGCCTCGGGCCTGATGCTCAATCGTTATCGGGTTCAGGCGAGCGACGGTATGTCGGTGCCGCTGGTGGTCCAGCATCTGATAGCGCGACTCAGGGACAAGTCGCCCGCGGCTGCCGACAAGCTCAGCTGCACCTTCGCCCAGCAGCACTTGCAGCTCGTACAGACGAGGATAGACGCCCATTTCTCAGCTAGGATCAAAGTCAAAGCTGCCCTGGTGAGCTACATATATATCCTATATATGACTATGTGTATGTGCATCTGTGTCTGATTGCTTTGATAATCTGAAAATGTGGATTATGATTTTTAGCTTATCGCGCGGTGTTTAATATTTTTATATATGGTAGAGAGAAGAAGTGATAAAATATATTTAGAATTTTTTTTCCTCAATGTAGAACGATACTTCATCCATACGGAAAGTTTCATTATAAATCAATTTCAACAGGGCTTATATTTACTGTATATATATTTCTAACTCTAGATACAACAAATGCACCATTACGTCCGATAAATTTCGAAATTGATATAAGTACATTGTTTTCGCGACCCGAGGATGCGACCCGCAAGCAATGGGTATATATATATGCACAAAAAGGCCGCGCGCCAATAAATAAACTTATCAAAGCTTCGTTTCACCGCGGCAGCTGTCTCAGAGGCCGTGCGCCATCACGACAAAACATATAAACTCGTTGAATACGAACGTCGGATGTTATATAGCCGCGGCATCGTTGCTGGTACAAATGCAAACAACGTTATACGCATATACGAGATGACAACCGCGCGGAAAAGTAATAAATAAAATCTCTCGAAGCGTGAACGATAAAGAGTCGGAATCTCTATATGCGTCTCGATATACACATATAGAACGGCGCACACGCGACGATTATGGCGAAAAAAAAAAGGGGGGTCTATTAAAAAACGCGAAGCGCTCGCCGCCAAGAGTCCAATAACAAACATGGCGAGAGCTGCAGCGGATCGTCGTAGCCGCCAGACAGCTTGGTGTACAATGTGTGTGTGTATGCGCATATAGTCCGAGCTGCAGTACTGAGAGAGAGAAGCGAACTACGTCGCGATTTATCATCGGCGATTAATTAGCCTCGTTTTTCTCCCTTTTTTTTTTCATTCTCCTCTGCATGGGCCGCACTGTGTGTGTGTGTGTGTGTGTGTGTCTTGGCCGCCGGTTGGTATTGCCGCCATCCGCCACCGACTGCAGAAGGAGATCGGCCTGCTGACGACCCAGTTGAGAAACATCGAGAAGAGAATGCTGCGCGGCATGAGGGAGAGGAATTCCCGATCTCTGGCCGCTACCGGACTACCGACCCTCCTCGACTCCACGTATCGCGCGATCTTCGCGCACCTCGACGATCTACAGGCTGCCCGTGCGGTAATTGCTCGTTATATAGATATACATATATATACCGCGTATACACATCCCAGGCGGTGAGAGAGAGAGAGAGCCTCTATAGGCCTCTATATACTGTACATGTGGCTGCTGCGATATCTTATCCCGCAGGCTCTGCCATGCAGTTTGTTGCTCTTCTGCAGTACCTATACCTGTGTATATATCTGCACCGCCACTGTTGTATTATACCCGTTTAAAAATCACGACTGGAGGAGCTTCGGGAGTGTCGAGTCGATTTATGGATTTTCTTTGAGCTTTCGCGCTTGGCTTGCGGTACCATTTTTACAATTCTATCGATGGAATATCTCGGGCTTTGTCTTGATCTTTTCCTATTACTCGTATAGTAATAAAAGATATATAATAATATTAATTTACATGTTTGGGCTACAAGTTTACTTATATTATTACAATCCGCTGTATAAGGTGACTTAAAAAAATGCATTTATCAGCAACAGTCAAATTATTGCATACCGCGATGGTTTATAAAAGTAAGAATTATATACGTACTTTAATAGACGAGGGAGAGGAATTAGGAGCGACCGGTGCACCGCACTTCAATTTTAAAGGAGATTCAGTCATTATATAACCTTGAAGAAAAAAAAAACCAATGCGAGCCATCTTGTATGTATATACGAAAATCAATGTTGCAGCGGGTAAGAGATCGCGAACATCATTATACACACAGCGGTGCCGGTTTTTCGTATCGTCGCGATTATGCAAACGAGTAATCAATAGCGGGCGCGAGAGACGCGTTTAATAATGCGAGCATTAACGAAATGATCGTTCAATTTCGGCAAATTCCCTTTGGTCGGATGTCTATAATACGGGCATACGTGGATACGCGGGCCAAACTGAAATTTATCGATTCGTAATATCGGTAATAGACCTGTAATAAAGTCTTTTTTTCGTGCATCGAAGGCTTAATTAAGAATTATAAGTGGGGCTGGTTTTGCGCGCAATCGAAATTGGAGTATTCGTGCTCGTTATTCGCGTATACACGGGCGAGTAAATGTTTTTATACTAAAACTGCTTATTTTTTTTTCGATAATGACAATAATCGGATCGTTAGTAATTATTTCAATTCGAAATTTCTGCAGTGGCCATGATGAAAGTTAGTGTATACGTAGCTTTCATTTAATACAATGTCCTTCAATCATGATTTAATTTTATTTATTTTAGGTATTGTGCACGAATAAAAGATGCTTTGTTCAGATGCGTATAGAATTAAAAGATTTGTCTTATTGTAGGAAATTGGCGCAGCTCAATAAATTGTCGGAGGTTCAAATAAATTATAAATTATTTTACATTATTAACGAAGAAAATGGACAAGTTTGTTTAGCGCACATATATATATATATATAACAAAGCAACAGCAGCACCACTACCTAAAGCAACCACGGTCCATTGTTTCACGTGCAGCAGCATCCCCCGCAACAAAAGAAACTCATTCCCGACGCGATCAGTGCACAACAGTGCGGCAAGTTCATTATTTGAAGAACTCAACATTTTCACACACAAACGCGCGTACACTAAGCTGGAGAAAAATTAAGTCGCGGCAGCCGTCCAAGCTGCACAAGAGCAATAATACTTGCATGCGGTTTAATCTGCGCGCAACAGGTCTTTCATCGTCTCTGCGATTGTGTGTATTTTTCCACAGGAACGGGAGCGAACCTCGCACAGTCTGCAGTGCTCCTTGAGGTTACTGCTCCTGCTGCTAAAGCTCAGCGGCGTCGACGAGGACAAGTGCGCTACGCTCGGCTCGGCCATTGGTTTCGAGCCCCAGCTGAGGGACGAAGTTGTACGTAAATATATGTGTCTCTGTGTGTCTGTATGTGTCTGTGTGATGCACTTACATATATATATATATATGTTGAATATACGCATATCGTGTTTGCGTTTCGTGCGGCACTCACCTTTTATTTATGCGTTTTCACGATTTTTCACGTATCGCTCGTTTCGTGTATACACTTTGGCCTCTTGTGTATCTCTGTGTATGCACTGCTCGACCGTTTCTATTATTGGAAGTGCTTCAACACAGATCGCCACTTCCCCATTCTATATTTAGCCTCATCTCGAGGGATATTCCCGCAATTATACCCGCGATCGTTCGATTTCAATAATGTTCAACACTTTTTCGCGGATCCTGCTTTACTGGTTGCGTTATATTATTATTATACGTCAGGTTTTTATCGCTCAGTGTCCGGAATGTTCTCGCGAGCGCTTGCGAAATGATAAAATTTTATGAACTATAAAGATGTGTAAATTATGGTATAATATAACGCATAATCGCGCATTGATAAGGCGAATTTTCGCATTTAATTAAAGCGCGCGCGCGCGGCCAAGATCTTTTAGAAAGGTGATTTCAAATAACATTATCGTTTTACAAGTATTTAATGAAGTATTTTGTATATACCTTTTTTTTTCCGTTGTCCGAATTCGTAACTTTTATATCATTGAGAACAATATAAGTATATCTCGGGAATCGATTTGAATAGATTGCGCATAGAATAAATCAACGATAGAAACTATATCCTGTTACTTCGAACTAGCTACATTATAATGTTTATTATAAAACATAACGTTATATTTGCACAAGCATTGTTTGGTCGGCAATTTCCAATATTCTTATTCGCTTCGGTTACCTCTCCTGCGAGTATGTATATATACGCACAAAATTGAATTTCGTCACCTCCCGATAATGAATACATACAAATCCTTAGAGATTCAGCAAATAAAAGCCGTAATATAGCCATAAATGCAAATAATTTTTAGAGTCCGCGGCGGAGTTGGGGCTCGCTTCTCGGCAGCTTTTCAATTAAAGTCTGGAATTTCGCGCGGCGGCATTAAGGTGCCGGCCGAGTCATGAGTGTGTCCCTTTCATACTATATGTATACGCGGCAGTCGGCCGCTATCGATACACGAATAAAATTAACATGTCGACAGAGAGAGAATATTTGCGCCGCGCGCTTAAATCTCTCTCTCTCTCTCTTACTCGTGCGCGCGCGTGTGGTTTCGCGCTACTCGTTGCGAGCCGCGTGGATAAGAAAGGAAGTTTCGCTCTTTGCAACTCCAAAGCGCGCCGTATAATCTTTTATTCCTTTTCCCGCAACTTATTCCATTCTCGCGATTCTCTCGCTCTCTCTGTGTGTGTGTGACGTTCCTTTCATGGCGAGCGCGTCACGTGGCTCATTCAATTTTTGCGCGCCGCTCCCTCCCCTTCCATATCCCCGGCCGAGACGTCTCTTTTCTTTTTTTTTTGCACTTCCCTGTAATTCTACGCGACGGATTCCGTGCAGTCTAGCGGACGTATATAGACATTCTTTGCAGCTCTTTAAATCACGTTGGCTCTGTGTGATTGTATACCGCGTGTCGAGTTGACAATCTTATTCCAATAAATTGTTTGGGATACACTTTTTGCACGATATGCATTAACAAGTTTGTTATACACGTTAGCGAGTGTCTCAAAATATCATAAATTAGATACTGGTATTAATCTCCAGTAGAGAATACGTTCTGGAAAATTAGACGATTACTGCCTGTTTGTTTCAGATAATTAAGTGGTTTAGAACAGAAAAGCAGATTGCTATTGCAATGATTTATTGCTAATATTATTAGACTAAAACCGGTCAAAAAGATAATAATACTCGTGATACACTCCTTTTAGATAAATATTTTTCGAAGAATTAAACTCAGTATATAACGAATTTAATTTTTAAATCACAGGAATTTTTTTTTTGTATCCAAAGGCAATTATACAGAAAAACATTGAAAAAAGAAATCAAACTTTGCGATACTATGATACCATGGTTTGATTTGGAAATCATTTAGAATCGATTGAATACAATTGCAATTTCAAAAGCTACACTATCGCAGCAATTGAAAAAGGTAATTAGCGGCTATATACACGAATGAATTACAAGTAAGTATACTCGCACTCCTCGATACCAATTCCTTTCAATATCTCCCTTCGCATTATACACATGGCGGCGACTGTATACACACGCGTATCGCGCACTGCCTCGCTCCTTTTTTTTTCCTCATCGTCACCGCCGCCGCACGCGAGCAATTGCAGCACCCGTCTACACGTATACACAGAGAGAGAGAGAGAGAGAGAGACTGTATTTTTGCGTCGACACGTGTATACGCACGCGACAAAATCCACAAGAGACTCGGCGAGTCCCCTTTTATCCAGCGATTCGCGCTAATCTTAACGTTCCGCCGCCGGCCGCTGTATAACATATATACACACATATATATACCGCAGTATCTCGCGCGCAATCTTAATGTGCCTTTAAACGCGCGCGCGCTCGATGTGAGTGTGCGTATACGCGTTCGACGATTCGTTTTCATCGCGTTTGTGAGCACACGAGCCGCGCTCTACGCTATGCGCGCACTTTTTGCCTATATGTACGACGACTACAGTGGATTTGCCATAAGGGAGGACCCTAATTCGATCGGCGCGCACTTCTTGTCTTACCTTGGCCTTGCGTTTTCTCTCTCTCTCTCTCTCTCTCTCTCTGTGTGTGTGTGTGTGTGTGTGTGTGTGTGTGTGTGTGTGTGTCGAAAGGCTTTATCGGTTGGAAGCCGTTAATTACGATCGCGATCTCGTGATTTCTGCCGCGTTTACGACGCGCTTTTTATGCTTTAATTACGCCGCCGCGCGAGTGTGCAAAAAGTTTGTTGATCGCTCGAGACCGAGAGAGAGAGAAAGAGAGAGCAGTTTAGTACACCTTGCGGATCTACCGAGCCGCACTTAATTGAATCATGAAAATTATCGTTGTGTATAAAGGTGGAATCGCTGCTAGTGTCTTTTTTCTTTCTCTCGATGTTTTATGCTTATTTAATGTAAAGGTATGAGGCATTATTTTACAGTAGTTACATCGTGAATGTTGCGATTTCTTTTCTTTTTCCTTATTTTTTTTTGCTGGAAAGAGACAATTAGTAAATAATTTTGTTTTAGCGCACAGTTGTTGAGTGTTTTTATCGTATATGGCACAATTAATATATATGCGTAATTTAGCTTTGCATGCCATTGTTATGAACAGTTTGGATGTCGATTGCTTACTTACAATTATTTCATATGCTCTTATTCGTAACAGAACAATTTGTTTTTATATATTAGAGATCTCAAAGAGCTCTAACGTATGCCACAAAGTTATGACCCGTAAGTAGAAGTCAAAATTAAATATTTGGCGAAAAAGTTACTTTTCCCAAGAAAAATATAAGTACAGTCGGTATAATAAAAAAAATTATTTTCGCGCACGTTCAAGATAAAAACGATTAATTGTACAAGGCGGCAAAATGATAAAATTCTGTTGACAAACTAAACAAAAAAAAAAAAAAAAAAAAAGAATAACAAAAAAGGAGTCCAAAAAGATCGTGTAAGAATATAATGTCCGAGAGCACGCATAATTTTCATAATCGACAGGCTCTCAGGCTTGCCGCGCATTCACCGCCAACCTCTCGCACTCGTGTGTACGATCGAGCGAATTAAAACGTCATTACCGCACACTCGGCGATACCGATCTCCGCATCGGCACTCCGAAACAAAACGATCGGCACTGCACAGCCTCACCTCAGCTGTATAAGAGAGAAAGTGAAAGAAAAACAAAAAAAAAGGCACGCGTATATATATATACACTTTTGCAGGACTGGGAGGAAGTGACGGACATGGCGCTGATCGGGTTGATGCGCACGTACTCGCGCAAGGGCCAGACTACGACGACGAGCGGCGAGGGTACCGATCAGTCCCGGCTTATGCAGACGAGCTGGAACAGGTTCGAGTCGGGGCGCGATTTGGCGAAATTGAAAAAGCGCCTGGCGCACGCCCTGGAGAAGCTCACGAGCGGCGCCGGCACAAGCATCAAGGAATCGCCCCAGGAGGAACAGTCGGCCGCTGCTAATCTCGCATCTTGAATCGATCCGTCACGAAGTCGCGCGCGCCTCCTGCACCTTAATAAGCTTCTCTCTCTCTCTCTCTCTCTCGCTCACGCGCGGCCTTCGCGTCTTTTTACTCCCTTTTTTCGCCTCAAGAACGGTTTGCTCTCTTTTGTTGCGGTGCCCCTCTCTCTTTCTTTCTCTCTCTCTCTGCCTTGCCGCAATTATTTTGCGTTTCGTTTATATTGCCAGGCCTTTTAATTTCCCGATCTGCTTGTATGTACAATATGTTGCGTGGTCCGAGAGTGTCGAGCGCAGCACCTATTAAACGGGCATTTTTCTGTTTTTTTTTTACCATTGTTGTAATGTTAAATATGGCCGCGGGAATGGAAGGTATGGTGGTTAATTTATGATAAGTATGGCCGGTTTACAGCTGCAAAATAATTAATGTATGGGGGTTGTTTGGCGTTCATTATGATATTCACGCACGAATTCGAGCAAAGAATTCCGTAGATTTTATGTACGTTGTACACGTCGTACGCGAGTCTTTACGATTTTATAATTTTTTCGCGCGGCTCCTGTACGTACGAGGGAATTAAAAGTTTTTATCGGCTACTTTGTGACGGTGTAAAAGGTAGATTAATTGTAAAGTAAAAGGAACAAATTTGCGTCGTAAGTTGGAATGACATTTCATTCCTCTTTGGCAAACTTGCTTATACTTACTCTCGATTATATTGTAATCGTGCAGGTACGGTTATTCAAATGTTGGTACTGCAGTTCCACCAATCATTCTGTGAGCTAGAAACTTTTACTGTACATTATACATCAATTCACAATTTGTTTTTCCACATTCCGTGCGGAAAGTTCGAGTTTGTGCATGCATACGCGTACAAAATCGGTTTTTGTGCACTTTGTATGAAAATATATTGTACGCGACACGTGCGTTCACTTATATAGTT
Organism: Megastigmus stigmatizans; assembly: GCA_900490015.1. Lineage (NCBI taxonomy): Eukaryota > Metazoa > Arthropoda > Insecta > Hymenoptera > Megastigmidae > Megastigmus > Megastigmus stigmatizans. The sequence goes on along the minus strand of UELV01094428.1, from coordinate 12,219 downwards.
GCGTATAATATCCTATATTTTCTGCACACTCCGTGTGAAAAATCGATTTTTGCGCACGCTGTACGAAAAAATAATGTAACTCGGAACGCGTGGGCTCAGGTCATTTCAACTCGTGCGAGCATCCCCTCGTTTGTACTCGGGCGACAAACTTCACTCTTGTCGCGTTAATCACCTTGGCTCACTAGTTGCGTAACAGCCTATATATATATAAATATATATAAACGTCCTCAAATCTTATGGTTCTTATGGCGCCAGTTCGCTCTTACGTCATCCCCTGCACATTTGGCTCATCTCCAATCTGTCTTTATCAGTCCTATTTCCTTTTCGCCGTATCCTCCTTTTCTCCGTCTCCCCCGTTGCCACGAGCTGCTTCTCGATCCCCGGCATGTGCAGCCGCTCGCCTCTGATTGTCGGTTCTCTTCACCTTCTCTTTCATTTTCCCTCTTGATCAGCAGCGAGTGAGAGAGAGAGAGAGAGAGATAGCCAACAACCCTTCCTCGTTTCTCGCTCATCCTCTCTTCCAGCGCATCGTGATTGTCGGTTTACTTCTAGCGTCCTCTTTCCATGCCGTTGGAGAGAGAGCGCGAGAGAGAGAGAGAGAGAGAGAGGGGGGGGGGAGAGAGAAGCCGTTGGTGCACTGCACGCGCAAGTCTTTCGTCGGCAATCGCGGCCCGATGAGATTTCATCTTAACGCCACTGCGCACCGGCGTCTGTACAAGACTTGACGCGAGAGAGAGAGAGAGAGACGCCGCCGTCGCCACTGCCGCCGCCACAGAGCCGCGAGGTAATGAAAGGCTTGGACGCGCGAGTGCGGCCTATGGGGGCTTTGCGAGGCTGATGCGAAATCGAGAAATGAAAGAGAAAGAGAGAGAGAGAGAGAAGGAAGGGAAGGCGGGATATATAGTGAGATAAGGATCGCAGCGGGAGGCGCGGGTGCGTAACTGAAGCTGACGGGCGCCGTGTAAGTAGAGGATTATTTTCAGGAAAAGCTCGACTGCTATCCTATAGTTGATCGGTCTTATTGCTTTTAAAACTTTAATTTTGTCTCGATACCAAAGAGTTCGATACCGATGTATAACTAAACAAAATCTTTATTTAGATTTATATTATAAATGTTCTATGTCTAATATATGTGGAGAAACTATAATGGTTACAAGTACACTGCGTCATCTTGCCAATGCGCTATTTTTATAGAAGAAAATTCTAGCACGAAACTACTTATGGACTCGCAGCGATAGAGAAAATGAAAGCTCAGTCTTTTAGTGTAAATCTAGGACAGAATTTTTATCCACCCACAGCACAAATTGATTGCCAAACCATTTTCAAAATAAACTTGAAATTATATCACAATCAACAATAGATAAAAGTTTATGTTTGATGAGTATACAACACATTTAAATTTTATAATCAATGCATAAATCAGCTATGTCATTTTTTCTGCGTTTCCGTATCGCTCTATTACTTTTTCAATGTTTAAACACACACACACACGCACACACATGTCCTTAAAATACACGAGTACAGCATAAATATAAAAAAACTCAATTGCAACACATACCAATTTTTTCCGTCGAAATAAAAAAAAAATAATTGCTCGCGATGCAACATAAATCTCGTACTCGTTAAGTATAAGCGCGTTGAGGAAACTCGAGTGCAGAAACCAAAAGATTTTCACACAATTATGCCGCAATAATGGTAATTTCAACAATGCATTTATGATTGATGATAACAATTATCATTTTCGCGGATATGAGCCGCCACACATACACAAAACACGAGTCATGTAAATTACCCATGTAAATAATGTGAGAAAACTGTATAATGCGTTTTGTATTAATAAAGCGGACTCGTATCCTAAACGAGTAGCGCGCGCGCGGCAAAACCATTTTCCCAGCGCAAATCATAAACAAAGATTTACGTAAGAATTCAATCAAGGAAAAGGCCACACACACACACCCGAGCTGATCGTTGCAATCGCGACGCCTCTTAAATCCATAACGAAGCGCGCGTCGAACGGAAAAACCTTTTCGCTGGGGAAAAATCCAATCGAACAGAGTGCCTCCTCTCCTCCCTTTCGACATACAAAAAGTATACCCAACATATGCACATGTCTATGTGTGTGTGTGTGTGTGTGCGTCAAAGATTTGCGTGCGACTCACGCGATCGCGTGGAGCGGCGCCAATAGTTGGAAAAAAATTGAGACGCGCGCCGCTCCAAATTGGATGTATAACGTCGAGCTCGCTCCGCGACGCGTGTCTGTCTGTGTGTTTTCGACGTTGTATAGCGCACTTGATCGAGTGCAGTTTGCGAGCGCGCGGATGGGATATATAATGTATAACTATGTATTGCGGTGTGCGAGCGAGGATGAGGAATGATGGGAAAAAAGTACTGGTGCAGCGCGTGGCAGCCGGCGATTATTGAAGGAAACGCGAGGATGCGGGAGAGAAAAATTGTTGTAGATCTTGGGGTTAAGCCGCCGAATAATTATATATATA
>UELV01094426.1:0-10114 GCA_900490015.1 Megastigmus stigmatizans | reverse complement strand
CTCTCTCTCTCTCTCTCTCTCTCTCTCTCTCAGCAGCTCGTAAATGGAAAAGGCGCTCGGGAGTGCGGAAAAACGGGGGGAGACGCGACGAAAGCGCACGCAGCATTCCAAGCTCCCTCTTAACCCACACGCAGACACAGGCAAAGGCTCCACATTGCACCTCGGTTTTCTTTTCGGGACGATCGTTCGGTGCATCGTGTTTATACGCGGGGCGAGTAATAGCGCGAAAGCGAGCGCGAAAGAAAAAGATGGGAACGACCCAGACGCGTCTAAACACGAGCCCGGTAATTACCGTTCCTGGCAATTTAACGGAAATTTACGCTTAATTAACAAAAGCAAGGACTGCTTCTACTGCTGCTGCTGCTGCACCTGGAGGCGCGCGAAATTCCGAGTTGGTAGTCGTAGGGAAGAAGCCGGTGAGGTGGCGACGCGGAAAAAAGAATGCTGCGCCGCGGCCACGTGAGAAATTCAGCAATTAAGTATGAAATTAAGTAGGTTCTGCCTCTCTCTCTCTCTCTCTCTCTCTCTCTCTCTGTCTTTCTCACTGGCGTTCTCTCTTGGCCTATAATAGCCGTTAAGTACCGAGCTTGTTATTTTCTCGGAAAATAACAAGAGGCGCGTGGTGGCGCTGCACATCGGGCAAAACAAGGAAACTCGCGCGATATCGTGTCGTGTAAATCGAGTGCTTTATGCCTCGCCGGCGCGCCACCCGCTTAAACGGAAAGTTCATTTTTTTCGCAGAAAACGAGCGTTAATAATATTTTTTCCGCACCCCCCACGTCTCCTCCCTTTAATCCACCTTTGCCCACTTTTTTAAACGCTAACGTAATTACGGAGTAATTTAAATTTTAATGCGAATCGGGCGGCGGACGTACGCGGATTCCCCAGAAATTCGTTTGACCGCGATAAACAGTGGCTCCTCTCCCCAGTTTGGGAAAATTAAGCTCTCTCTGCAATATACGTACAGAACTACGTCATAATGCGCTAGTGGTGGAGCTTGGGAGCGGGCAACGGATGACTTGTGGGGAGGTAAAATTTCCGCTTCATCCGATCGCGTTAATTGTCGTAATGCGTATATACGTCGCGCTCTCGCTCTTATTTCATCCTCGTACCGTGAACAGAGAATAGGGGGGTTAGGGGAGGGTAGGGGTAGGAGGAGAAAAAGAGGAGCGCCGCTCCTATACGGAGTGCAGCACGAGGTTTAATAGGATTGAAGCTTAACAAGCCGGGCGCGTCACTGGCTGAAATGAAATTTTAATTAACGATGCTCTACTGGCAGTGTCTGGATTGTAAAGCGCGTTCGAGCAATAACAAGCCATCGCCGGGGCTCTCCGCATTAACGGACGAGTGCGGTACACGCCCCCAACGAGGCAATAAAACTAAACGTTTATATATATCGTGCGGCTGCTGCTGCTGCTAAGAGTTGTAACACAGCGGCCAACTAGGCTTGTTCTATACACATATGCAGAGGCCGGAAAGATGATAATCGAATACGAGTTACACCTTCTGCGGTGTTGTTGAAAAACTACCCTCAAATGTTATAACTAGGGCAACTGGCGGAATATCATTAGCGAAGTTATCCGCGCGGACGGGGAAGGGAAAAAAGTGCGGCTGCTCCAAGAGTAAAAGTGCAGCGGTATAGATGTAATTGACGAAACAAACGAGCTGCAGTGTTTGCTGCTATTCCGTGCGGGGAATGCCAATTGCGCGTTACAGATGTTTGCTGTCGCTGTTATACACAAGCTCTGCACATACCCAGAAACGAAGAGAAGAGAGAGAGAGAGAGAGAGAGAGAGAGAGAGAGACGAAGAAAGGGAGAATCGTGCACACGTAAGGGTCCAGTATATACGAAACGCGTAACGTTCGTTAACGAAGTTTGTTAAATTGCGGGGCCACGCGATCTCTCTCTCTCTCTCTCTCTCTGACTGGCTCTAACAGTAGTAGCCAGCAAGGCAGTAGCTCTGGCGGATAAGCGTCCGACGTTCAAGAAGTTCGTTAACGAACGTTTATTAAGTCGGCCACTATTAGGAACGAGAGCCGCAAGCGCTATGGTACGAGCTGACGCTGCCAGTTCCCTCTGTCTCTCTCTCTCTCTCTCTCTCACTATCTCGCTCGCTCCATGCACTGAATTACGCAGAGGCATCATATACATCACACACACACACACACACACACACACACACACACACACACACACACACACACACACACTCATACACATGTAGAATCAAACGGAATCCCTCAATTTCGCGACGGTTCACCCGATTCGACCCTCCGTCGTGTGCCGTTGTCCGCCGATTCGCCATAGTCCGTGTGTGTGTGCCTCTGTGCATGTGTGTGTGTGTGTGTGTGTGTGTGTGAGTGTGCAGTGGGGTCGGGAGAGTGGAGTCGGATTAAGTGTGTTAATGGGAGCTTTGGGGGTAGGGATCGAGTGAGAGGATGGGAAATGAGAGATGGATTTATTCTGGACTCGATGCTGAGTATGGCTTCCCTGGATTGTTTGGCCACCTCTTTTACTTGGAAGCGCAAACAGCTTCGAGTTTACGCTTTGAGGTTATTATTAGGGGAGGGTACACGGGCTCACTTGCTAGTTGCTGCTCACTCACGGTGTCGCGGATTTAAACGTTTTCTAAACATACAAATATACCGAAGAATTTTTGAAAGCGGATTATCAACGTTTTTTACTATGGGGTACCATTTTTTGTGGCTATGATTACAGATGTGTATGAATGTGCACAGTTCTAACGGTGAACTTATCGATTTCTTCGACTCGGTTGATGAACCTCAAACTTGCAAGTTTCATACCCTTAGACATTTATTATCTATTAAAATATATAGATAGATTTAAATCAATGAAATTTTAAATTATATTCGAAATGAAATCGTATATAGTTGCTTCTTTTACTGCAACGTATCGATGAACGAGTGTCACTTTTATCGGGATAACTATGACCGATTTTGTAAGCTTGAAATGTACAAATGTCAAGAAAATGATTTAAATTTATTTTCAGTCAGCTCGGAGAAATCCTGAATATATTATTATTATTTCAGCTATAAATACATGTGTCATTCCGAAGAAGAATATCGAATACGTCAAACCAGTGGAAACGCGAGTCGCGGGGCTCCTTTTTAATAAAATCATTGCGCCGCACAGACGAAACAGAGAAATGAATCTCGTTAAAGGAGAATCGCTCGAGTAAATCACGGAGATAGAATATTAATAACGATTGCAGGCGACCACACGGAGGTGCACAGAGAAATCCCTCATCCCTCGTAAAGCGAGCGCGGCGCGTTATTCAGATTAATTCCCGTCTGAATCACAAAAGACGCCGCCACAAGTTGTCTGCAGCTTGGCAGCAAATGTTCACGGGCACCGCGCGTACACTTAATAACCAGATTTCGCGCAACATTTTCCCGAAATTATCTACGATCGTGTCCCACTTCGCTCTTTCTCTTGCTGCAGCAGCAGCTCGTACATAACAACGGACGCAACTAGAGTTACTTAATTCTCACCCCCTTGTGCGGAGCAAGTAGACTCGAGGCCGCGAGCCTTACACTGCTGCACCGGCTATATGTAATACAATAGTGAGAGTGTAGGTGCAGCGCTTGAAAAGAGGAGCGGTAAATTATGGTTCCGCTAGGAACAATTGCAGTCGCTCGCTCGCGCTCCAAGTGTACTTACGGGATGATGGAGATGCAGCTACTCCCAGACTCTGACGCGAAATTTTTGACTTTTATTATAGGCCCGAGCGCGATTTACGAGCCATTTCCCCGGGGGTATCCTAACGAAGCGCGCGCACATCGCGCCACACGAGTTTCTCTATTTTTTCGACCTTTTGCCAGTGGCCCCGTAGGCCACAGCCGCTATAGATTTTACTATACACACGTATCCTATATCCCAGTGGCTGTAAACGTGTTGCGCAGTAACAAACGTGTAAAACTTTTTGCTCTTCCGGGAGTATAGGTATATGTATGCGCGTTTATTTGCTGGATTTCACGCGAGGCTACGAGATTGCGAGCGCGACACGTATTAGCGCTTATCAATCAAACCTTTTTACTTATTTGTCGATCGTTGTGTTATGTAACGTGTGCACGGCTCGCGAAAACAAAGAGGTAGCGTATAATAGAGTCTCGGTCATTTATGAGTCATAGCGATTTTCGAAATACCAGATGTGCAGATAAATTCAATATATATATATATATATATAACTTTTATCGCGGTAAAGAATTTACTCAAGAAATTGGGCAGACTCGAGAGTCTGCTCCTAACACATATTATTGTACAATCTTCATTTTGAAGAGATACCACTGAATCAGATAAGACATCAACCTATTTAGCCTAGATATATTGTATATTAGAGGCATCAGCGATAAAATTTTACGTAATTATTACCACAGCAAGAAATGTTTGTTACCGCATTGTTTAGATGTAGTTGTGTGTAGCTGTATACATGTATAGTATTATTGATTTACCGCTTCGTTACGTCCCAGTGTTTTTCTGTTGATCCCTGCTCTCTTTGTTCTTTGTTTATTTAACAATTAGCGGGTAACGCTGCTTAAGCGTGCAGGCATTGTTCGCCTGCGCACCGCAAGTGTGTACAATAATATACTAACGCAAAGAATATTCTCTCCCAACAGATGTGACGATCAAGGTGCTATCGAAAAACGACAAATGGGTGACACTGACTTGCCCGGAACGCATCAGCAGCAACGAAAAACCCGAGTGGGTGCTGAACGAGGAGCCGCTCAAGCCCTCGGACAGCATAGTTTTCATGAACGACGGCGCCACCATCAACGTTACTTACTCGGTCGAGGACAAGGAGATTTTCGGCAACTACTCCTGTAAGATGGCCAACTCTACATCCAACTACAGAGTCGTCAGTGAGTGCAGTTGCTTTTTAAATGAATTAAATAAAGCATGTATATGGTATAATATAAGCGGGAGTGTAAGCGAGCACCAACTGACGCGTGTGTTTGGCCCGGCAGAGAAACCATCGTTGCTGCTGCCGGAATCGACGAACGTCGTCGAGGGCGAAAAGGTCCACCTGACCTGCACGGTCAAGATCGGCGACCCCGGCATCAAGATCTTCTGGATCTTCAAGGGCAAGAACTACAGCAGGTCGGAGGGTCGGGTGAGGCTGTCGAAGGACGAGGAGAGGGGCTTGAGCAACGCGGTCATGAACCTCGAGAACATCGAGATGGCGGACCGAGGCAACGTCACCTGCATAGGCTTCTACAACCTCAACGACAACGAAGCGAACCACTTCGACAGTGCCACGACCATGCTCAGGGTCAAGGACAAGCTCGCGGCCCTCTGGCCCTTCCTCGGCATTTGCGCCGAGGTCATCGTCCTCTGCATCATCATCCTCGTCTATGAGAAGAAGCGCAATAAGTCCGAGCTCGAGGAGTCCGACACCGACCAGAGCCCTGACACGTACGTTTCATTCTTGCCTGTCTTTCCTTCTTTCCTTGAGTCATTTCTTTTTATATATAAACATGCTCACCGCCGCTGATGTCACCAAGGCTAAACTTGCGATTTTTCATTTAGCAACGATGAAAAATCTTCCTCGATTCTTGCTTGCGGCACATGTCCTGGAAATATTCTCCAGTACTTGTACTGCTGTTTTTACAACAATTAGGTACTAGGTATACATTTATAAAATACGTTTAATGACAGTGTCGGGAAATTTTTTGAAAAATTATTCCCTTCGAGTCAGCTTTGAAAATATTTTCACGCTCTTTCACCGCAGAGGAGAGCGAATTTCGCTGAATTTGTGGAAACGTGTCACCTTAGATCTCTCTTGTGGGATTAAGATCTCGAGAATTCACGTGACAGTTTTTGGGAGAAACAGCTCGCTGGAAAAATCGTGAAATTCTCCCTGAAAAGAATTTCTCTCGCCCTAGACAGAGTCGGGATTGAAATGTTTTGTTCTCAAACAAATAAACGCGAGGTGCATTCAAATCCGCGCTTATATTCTTGCCAAGTCATTTTCAAAATATCAACATTTAAACATTTCGATTGTATCGCGTATAAATAAGAATATTCTCGACTTTTGATGAAATGGTCTCAGAGGGATGTAAAAGTTGTTTATATATATAAGGTTGGGCTGGAGCTCGTTAAAGTAAATAGAAGCAGTTGCGGAGTAGAGCTAAACCACATAAAACTGGCAAAGTTAAGTTATTTTAGAATGTTGTAAAAAGCCGGGACATGTGCTGCATCAGCCAAGATCGATTGCTCCTACTCCTGCTGCTGGTGCTGCTGCTGCTGCTGCTGTGCATCGTAACCGTATTCTATCTCCCTCTATGCTCACCTACTCTTGCAGCGGCGACGGCGGCTCCAGCTTCCCTTTTCACGCACGAGACTCCTTTATTCCTCTCCATGGACCAATTTCGCATTCCCAGTCGCTCGTGCGGCCAGTGCTACTCGAGATACTTTTATCTCCGCTGCGATACCTTTATTCCAGCCGCAGGATAAAAAGACGGCAGCCCAGGTCAGCTATCCTATATCCATTCATACCAGCCACCTACCGAGCCTTTTTTTTCATTCCATTCTGCCTTCTGACAGTTCCTTTATCGAGATTCCGTGAACTCTATGCATGGCGAATGAGATCGGGACATTGGGCGCCATTGAAAAATTGCGTGCAGGGCCAATTTATTTGTTCCGCCGAGCTCGATTGCCGGGCTAATTGGGCTTTTCAATCATCGTAATTTTATTTCAAACTCTATGTACGTCGCGATCTCTGTGGTTTTATCGTGATTAAAAAATATATTTGAAATTACTATGACAAAAGACATTATCGATCAATTACGTTATTTCTATTACAAATATTACAAGCATTGTTATTTACTCAGATTTTTTCGTAAGGGCAAAGCAAATTAATAATTCGTTGATTCGCCATACCAAGAGTTCATAGAAACATAAAGCGTAAGATAAAATAAATTGAATTGATTGTTTGCGCTAAAAACACCATTTACGCTGCAAATATTCAATTAGCGGAATTTAATTTGTCGACCAATGCGTCGACGGTGAAGACCATTTTATCTTGCGTGCTAAATGATCTATATAATTAGAAAATCTAATGCAGCTCTAGTCTAATATCTTGCATTTTCTTGGAATCAACAGAAAGCCAACACCGAACAAGGACTCTGACGTCAGGCAGAGAAAGTAATAACTCCACGAGGGGTGAAGAAGGCAGCGGCGCAAGGACTAAGAGCGGAGCTAAGGAGCAGAGAGAAATATTTCCACGAGAGAGAGAGAGAGAGTGAGGAGGGGGAAGAAAGGGGAGAAATCACAATGCTATGAGATGGCGCTCTGTGAGCCCGGCCCATATCGAGTCATCAACCATCGCCCAATTACTACAGACACTTTTTGCTCCCGTATCAAACGAGAGCGAGCTTTTTTTCTCTTTTTCGCTCGCGCTTCTGAGGCGTGTTGTCGTACAACTCACACACTCAACGACATACACACAATACACACACACAGATGCACACATACTGAAACACATACACACACGCGCATAAAAAAATATAAACATTTCTTCTTCCGATTCCGCTCGGGCCTCTGCGTGTTCAAAGTCCGGGTGGCCGAGCACCGATGGTGCCGCTCTTCGAAGTTGCGAACAAAAGGCAGAACAAACAGAATGACGATTGACAACACACAAAAGAAATAAGATAGATAAACGAAAATAAAGCAAAAGCAAAAAAAAAATTATTAGATGCACGCGGATAGGCGCTCGATCAAACGGCAAAGCTCCGCAGTCGTGCGGGAGGTTCGGGTCTTTTTTTGCCTGAAAACTCGGAGGCTCCCGTGCCGCTGCCGTGTCAAACCCTTATGTAAACTTGAGGGGAAGCGAGACGAAAATATTGAGATAGTATTGAGCCACAGCACTGAAGAAGAAATGCAACCGATAATAATGAGGATAAAAGAAGAATTCGACGTAGCATTCATTATGATGTATAATTCAAAGGAAAGCAGCAAATGAGAAAAGAAAGAGAATTATGGTATAAGAAGAGAAAGAGAAAATATATTATTATTAACTATTATTATTCTTAATAACTTGTGGTAAAGGACGTTCTTCTTTTATTCTGCATTTGTCGCAAGATTTTATTGTAACAAACAAATGACGAGCGCATACTGAACTACCCGGTATAGGAGACTAATTCATCGGATTCTTGATAAAAAAAAAAAGCATTGTATACATGTTTATTTTCTCCGAGCTTATGTTATGAGCGCTGTAATGTCGTGCGCCTCATCCGCTTAAGTAATATTGTAATTGAAGCATTAGCGATCCTAATTGCGTGCGTCGCTGTTGTCTTTAACACGATATACTGTCATTTATTACCATTACGATTATTATATATAATATATATATATATTATTAATTATTACAAAAACCTATCGTTACGATGATTTTTTGAGTATTATGTCTACGATTATAATTGTTATTATTACCATTGTGCTATCTCGTTAAGGCTATCCGTTAAGACCGACACCACGCTAGTGTTTAACGTAGCGCACGGATTTTCTTCGTGCACACGGCCGTGTGACTATATAAACGGGGGTGGTTCTTCGTTTCCTCGGGAGATCGCGATTAGTCACGCGAATTACCACTTCCGTCGTCGACGACAACAAAACTAAACAAGGCATCATTTAATAATTAATCATAGCTGAGAAACTACAAAACAAAAACTACAGTTAAAAAGACCAAAACAAAAGAACGCGTCTTGTATCTGCAGATGCAGCGACTCCGTTAATCTGTTTGGACAAATTTGTAACCTTTCTTCTGGACGAAGTACAATCGACTTCTTCCAATGACTCCTCCAAAATGTTAGTCATTCTATACGAGAATATAAAAATAGGGGAGCTTCGTCCCGCTATAATAAAACAAACTAAAGGGATGGAAAAAAGCAATGAAAATACTTATACGAGAATACAAGATTATAATTATTGCGCTCGCCGTATGTTCACTTTCGACGATCTCCTGATGATACTCGAGAATGTTTAAATACCCTTACATGCCTTTGAAGGTCATTGAAGTAAGAATAAACGATATTGACACGTTAACGCATTCTTTTTTTCTCTCAACTAATTTTTCCAAACTTTTTCACTTTCTTTGCAATTTTGCGTCACTCTTTTAACATGCATTTAAGTACAGTTATTTTTTTCAACACTTTTTCTGCTCCTAATATTAGATTGAAGGAATTTTTGGATAACAAAATGATGGTGCGTCGTAAGAAAAAAGACTCGGTTGGGTTAAAAAATGTACAAATATTTTATTTCTCGTCCACGTACATATCCGCTTCTTACATCTATTACTGGAAGAGAGGATGTAATTTGAATCATCAATCAATAAATTTAACGATATACTCAGATTGATCATTCAAATTTTATATAGATTTCTAAATTCCTGACGTTAGAGTAGCTTATAAATATAACGCTTTACTTAGGCCTAGTTTTACCATGCTACATTATAATTACTAAAATCGAGCAAATGTACACGCGTGCTCCATATTTTGATGCTCGTCACGTGCTGCAGAGTTTTTCAGTGATATACTTATATGTCTTTAAATAAAATTTTTTTTTATTGGAGTTAGTTATTTTGTTTTTTATAATATATAGAAATAATCCGCGTGCATGTGACTGGCATTCATTGAGCATTGCTTATTTACAGGTTTTTACTTTAACTTTAGGTCGAGAATAAACTAATAATTTTGTTTTAATGACAATAACGTTAAATAAAACTACTGTAATTGACTGTCGAGTAAAACTTGGCCCTAATCTTGAAAATTTCATTTTTACAATGAATCGTGATGCATGAATCATCGAGGAATAATTTCCAAACAGTCATTTCACTTAATGTTTACATTAATAAACATACGAATCAACGATATATTTTCAACAATAATAAATGTTATAATATATACAGTATTACTGAGAACTATTTGAAAATGCGGGATCAAAAAACGTGTGGTTAGCGCGAGAAGGGTAACGATCTCGGAAACGAATCTCTTGTTAAATATTACAACAACAACAATCTCACACGCGTTTCAATTGATCTCAGATGCATTGTGCGATTCTCAAAATTCGAGTTAGTAATAATACAAATATATAAAT
>UELV01094425.1:0-18576 GCA_900490015.1 Megastigmus stigmatizans | reverse complement strand
AGAGAGAGAGAGAGAGAGAGAGAGAGAGAGAGAGTGTATGTATAAGCGGCAGCTCTCGCGGCGACTGCTGCACGCGGGGAGATCGTTAGTTGCGCGTTCGCTCATATATGCACGTGTGCGTTTCTATATCTCTGTCTCTATATGTGTGTGTGGGCCTGTCTGTCGCTGTGTGTATGTGTTTGTGTGTTGAAAATTGTTCGCTGAAAGGTCCGCGACTTATGTAAACGATACGTGACTCGAATACTGATTTGTTTTCAGTTATTTTAAAGTTCTCTCTCCCTGGCGTGCGGGCTTTAATTGTTCTTTCCGATAAATTTTGCCGTGTATGCCAACATTTTTCCTGCGCATTTCAATGAGACTCGCGCGGCTCTTTCAACGCGAACATATACACTTCATAGCGTGCGAGCCATTATCTCTAGTACGAACAATCGAATGACAGCTTTTTTAACAAAACTAGATTATGTCGCGCGCTCCGTGGCTGCTGAAGCACAAAAGCTACCTGCACCTATGAGTCAGACTAACACTTGGCTGCACAACATATAGCTATATAGACATGTCTTATCGCGCGACTACACCAACGGTTATAAACGCACGCTTCGGCACATATATATGTATATAAAGTCGCGCTTTTTTCCTTTTCACGCCTCGGCGACGCATCGAGCACGCAAAAAGATCGATTAGCGGGAGCGCGCAACTCGGCCTAGGTAATAAAATCACTTTTATAGAGTAGGCACTGCATCTGCGCGCGCGTCATTTGCGGCCTTTTTTTACCCCGCCACCAGTCAAAGACACGCGCTTAATGGGATTTTTGATGAGCACACGGCAAAGAAACAGTCCGCGTGCGTCCATCGTCGACGGCTAATACACAGGCCTGAGAGTAAAAAGCAGCGCGTCGCGGATAAAAAGCTGCACTTGTGTGCAGAGGATAGAAAAAGAGAGTTATATAGAAGTATAGCGTGGAATAAAAGAAACGTCGACACTCACCTTTGCGTTAGTTTAGATAACCGCAGCGTCCGTCACTCGATGTCTTGTCGTTGAATCGGTAAGTGGGACGCGCGCTTGTATACGGGGATTACGCAATCACCGCATGTACGCACACTGGTTTCGCATTTCTCGTCGGCAGCAACAGAGGAGCAGCCTATTCGCAGATCGTCTCGTTTAAAAATCTGCAAATCACTATAGTCGATGTCTCGAAAAACTTGTAACTTACGCGCTTCGATGAGAAAATAATCCAATCAATGTAGTCACGAAGCACGCGACGTGTGCATATAGAACCAGCTCGAACGTAGAACAAACAAGCGCGAAAAAAAACAAACTATTATCTCCAAGTCCGCAGACACTCGCGCTGACACATGCTCGGTACGCGAAACGAAAGTCCTTTTGGGTCGTCCCGAGTCCACCGATCTATATCACTAGTATATTCAATGAATATAAGCTCGGAATCGCGGTGCACTGCACAGAAAACTGGATGCCCAGCTGTGTTGGGCTCGAGTCCACGTGGTCCCTTGCGCGGCGGTGGCGATGAACCTCTGCACTCGCGAGACTGTCCGTCACGACTGTCTGTTGTTCCGGTCGCAGCAGTAGCGGCAGCAGCGGCAGCAGAAGCAGGAGCGGCTCGGCCACCGGCAGCGGCTCATCCTCGCCGACCCCGTCCTTCACTCGGTGATGCACCTGTCGCGGGTGGCGCTGGCGTGCGGCAGCCTGGCGGCGAATCTTCTGCTCCGGACCGTTCGCGTGCAACGACTCCCTGCAGCGGGAGGGTGAGCTGAGCGCGAGCCACGGCGTGGGTGTGGGTCTCGGTCTATCAGAGTATGTGCACGTGTGTGTGTGTGTGGGCCCACGAGGAGAGGGGAGACGGGCACTGAGAGGAAGAGGAAAAAAGCGGAGCAGAGAGAGAGGGCGAGAGAGACCAGTGCATCGGCAGGAAGAAAAAAGAACGGCGGCGGCAGCAGCAGCACAGCACTACAGCGCACGAGTAATGCTGCCACTACGCTGGTCGACAGAGTACTGGCGCTTAACGATTCTCGACCTGTTCGACTGAGGAAGGTGGCCGAGCTGCCGATTTACCGGGCCGCCGCCACTACGCACTCTCTTCGACCCCTCTCTGAGAAACTGGGCCAGGGGACCGCCACTCAGGCCACGCCCCCTCGGCTCCCGGCTAATCGGACCGGCTGAGCGGTCGAGCCACGGCCAATGCCGGCCGGAGGGAGGCGGGGCTGCCGCATCGGGGTAGACCACGCCTACCCGAGCGCGGCCCCGGCTCACTAATCCGAGCTTGCTGAGACGGCGGTCCACGGCTCCAGCTGCACTTGCAGTTCTGCGTTTTGTCCTTTCTGCCAGTTCCACGTCTCGGCTGCTCCTATGACCTTTCGCTCCTCGATCTCTCCGCTCGGTACGACGCTGTGGCAGGGAGCGTACCGGGGGGGATGCGTCTCGGTCCCCATTCCTCTCGTCCCTCCAGGCTGCAGGTCCATGTGCGGCAACTCGACGTGTCTTTACCTATACGTATAGGAATATACGCGCGCGGCGAGTCGATCGTGCAGTTTCATTCCGGCGCGCCCGCGCTCCTCCAATCCCAGGGAGAGAGACCGGGAGGTGCTCCCGCGCGATGGGAGCGGGAGGGGGGGGAGAGGGAGTCAGCCGGAGAGAACAGTGCTGCTTAGTTAGGACGCAAAAGCGTATTCATCTCGGCAATTGCGCGACCGTGCACTTCCTGTTGCTCCTCTCTCTCCTCCCTCTTCCCCCCGCCCCCTTACCCCGCACCCGCCCCTCCTCTCCCTTTTTCTATCATAGCGTCGCTGGATTTATGCTTTTCCATGTTCCCATAGATGCACACTCGCTAAAATCTTCCTCCCTCCTCCGTCTCCTCCCTCTTATTATCTGCAAATAAATTCGATTCTCTCTCTCTCTCTCTCTCTCTCTCTCTCTTTCTCTCTCTCTCTGTCTCTCTCTGTCTCTGTCTTTCTCTGTTTGACTCGGTGCCCAGCCTTATCTGGCCTCTCTGTCTCCCCGGTATCGCGCGAGTGTTTTGTGTCTTCGTTTATCACACCTCGGATCACGCTCCCATCCACTGCACCTCTCTCCCTCTCTCTCTCTCTCTCTCTCTCTCTCTCTCTCTCTCTCTCTCTCTCTCTGTTGGTCTGGAGTGCGCAGATCCATGGCGAGGCGATGCGACGAGGAGCGCGAGAGAGCGAGAAGAGATGTTCCGATCGACTTGGCAGTTGCGCTGCAGCGGCGAGGAGGAGGAGAGGCGACTGTAATGGCGGATTTATATTGTTGGAGAGCGGCTGGGATGCTGCGCCGATATGGGAGTCGCTCCTTCGTGTGTGATTCTCCACAACAGCAGAGGATGACTACTGTTTTTTCGCTCTTTTTTCTCGCTTTAGCTGCCGCTGCTGCTGCTGCTGCTGCTTCTGCGGCTGCTGTTACACTGCACGTAGCCGTTGCGGAGGCCACGATATTCGTTTTCTGCGTTCTTATTTTTTTGCGTCGTTTCGTTTTTGTATGTTTACTGTATTACGAGGAAGACATTTGTGGGAAACTTGAGAGCGCGAGCGCAAAACTTGCATAGGCTTCGGTTTTCCTGCTACACACAGTCTCTGTCGCAAGTGTAATTTGCTCGCTTAATTGACGAGTTGATGGATCATTTGAGAATTGTGAGTCTAAAGAAGATTGACGTAATCAAAACAGCGCCGTATTTGTCATTTGGAGTTACGAGATTCTTAATTTTGTATAACATCAATTACCCCGCTTCGATTGCACGTCAAATTATTGCTGCTGCTGCTGCTGCTGCTGCTGTGGAACAACGAAAATGGTTTATATCTAAATTAAACAACAGATCATGATTAATGATGTGCGCATGTGGATCATAATTCTTTTTAACACGCAACAGCCGAGTGATACACAACTGCTTTGGAATAACTCGCGTTCGATTAGCGAAACTGTTTTGCTTCGACCACAAGAACGTCTATAAACTATTCCATTGAAGGACTGTTAAATATGCATCATGCAGATTTTGAAAGCACTAAAGTTAAATTACATTTAAAATAGTGAATTGGGTAAGTAAACTGAAATTGAAGTTTTCAAAATTTCATCATGGCTAATTACATACCTACTTTTCAACAAAACGGATAGTACTGAACATAAATATTTGTATATTTTTTTGGGTAGTTTCAACTTCCTGCTATTTTTACTAGGTTTGGTGTAAATAATTTATCCTTACGTGGGTTATTAAATTATGGTTCCACTATTACTTAAGAAGCAGAGAGTAGCATTTTTCATTGTTTACATCACGTTCTGTTTCGTATTATGCTTATTACAGGTACATACATTAAACGCAGATGAACAATGCATTTTGTTTGTTTTAAAATATGCTTCCTTCCTTGATATGAATCGTAATCGATTCAGAGATGAAAAATTAAAAAGATAGATTTTAATAAGAAAATACTTAATTTAGAGTTATTTGGCATGAAAGTTTTAGATTTTAGAGGTTTGGTTACGATTGAGCTAGAAATTGGAAAGGTTAAAAAATTTATGCGAATTCGATTTCCTAAATTATCTTGAAGGATCATTAATGCGGAATACTGTTTAGAGGAAAAGTAAAAGTCTGCGACGCGTGTCTGCATTATGGAACTTGTCGCTTGATGATCCAAACCACATTGTTTGGAAAATTTCTAGTAAAGGAAAGTACAATAGATCCTGTATAACGCGTGAAGCGTAATTACCGTCGCGAGCACTACTTGGATTTATAATCTTGTTAATCTCGAAATATTTCATCAAGTACGTATCCACTGGCCACTTGGATGTGCAAACCGATGTATTTAGTTTTAAAGCTTTTCCTTTAGCATATATATATATAAAAAGAGAAAGTTCAGGAAAACAATCGAACTGTTGATTTTCATGATAGGGATTGTTGTGTCGATTAAAATTACTAAATGGCCAACATTTTTTAGACGTTCTTTTTTCAATACACAGTGAAATTATCTTTCATTCAACAAGTTCTCCTTTCATTTAACAAATTTAGAATTGGTTTTTGTATCCGTATGATTCAGTTGAAATATGAATATTTTTAATTAATTTATATCTGTCAAAGTAAATCTTGAATCAATTCAGGTAAAATAATACTTTGCTGTAATAAACGTTTATAAAACTATACCGATCATAAAGTTCTGCGGAAAACCTTCCAAAATCTCATTAAACCCAAAGAATATCCGAAACATATTTATTTTTACGGTTCCATTCTTTTGCGATTACTGAAAAGCTGTTGGGCGGTACCGTTTTATTACTATTTAGTTTACTTCTAATACTAAACTTATAACCAGGATAGATTTGAAAAATTTATTTATAATTGAAATGACTCCTGAACTCTGCTTGTTATAATAAAAGGTTACGTTGCCTAGAATTTGAATTTGGTGCAATAAATAAGACATAACCGAGTATACATATAAATCACTGTTGAAATAAGGAACTACTACATACATGTCTGATATTAAAATTTTATGATGAAGTATAATCGACCATTGAAATATATTTCATCAACAATCAACTAAAGCCAATAAATTTTGAGGATCAAGTTTAATCAAAAATATAAATAAAGGTATAAATAAAACATTATTGTCTTAAAAGGATCAACCTAAATATTTTAATTAAATAAATTGCGCATAGAGTTGTTTAGCTGTTCTTAATCTGTTACGACCTGGAGTATGAAATGATGGTATGATCATTACAAAAATCACGTAGAAATTATTATTCGTTAAAAATGAATAGGATTCCGCTATAAATATTTATTCATTTTTTAGCTTTTATGTGACTTAAATTGTGCTTATAATAACTTTTAGGCTATACAAGAAAAGGAATAGTTTACTTTGATCTGATCTACATATTTTTATGAAATTTTCAGATTATCGTCACAATAACGAGTTAATAAATTGTGACTGCGAATGAGAAAATAGCTTCAATTTTTTAATAAGTACTTAAAATTGTTCTTAAAACAAAATAGTTCCTAACGAAACTAATTTATTATGATAAATTGTGTTTCTTATTATAGATAATATATAATGTAAATATAGCTGATTTTATAAAATAAGAACAATATTTAATAAATAAATTTTGATTAAGTGTTCCACAGAGCAATAAAATTAGTTTTTTGTACCTACATCTTTAGCTCTAAAACATAATTAAGAATCATAAGTAAATTGGTTTTAATAAGTTCTGTTTTATTCAGACCAATAATTCTTATGTGAATTTCACGATAGTCACACTGTTTTTACCCACCTAAAGCTTTTGAATTTTTTAAAGATTAAAAGTTTGTAAAATTTCACGCTCATTTAGAACTTGCACATGTTTTCTGAATAAGATGAGCCATGCTATAGTTAAATCCGGCCATTTCTGATTCTGAGATCGTGTACTTGGAGAAAATGATAGGTTTTTGCGAGAGCCGTTTAAGTATAATATATTTAATGGAATTAAATGTTTCAGCAAAATGGTTTTTGATAATCTTGAGCATAGTTAATAAAAATGTATTAGAATAAATAAAATGAATGTTTATGAAATATAAAAAATAGAATAAATAAAACAAATGCTTAATAAACGTTTACTTGATGATAAGAAATGCTAATCTTTTTATGTACATTTAAAATCAGGATTTTACAATTTTCATACTTTAAATTGATTATTAGAAGTATGTACTAAAATTAAAATACAACTGTTTATTCCAAAAAGCAATTAATGATTTAGCAAATGAGGACAAAAAATAAAAAGAATACTATATTTTACGGGTTTATATAATTAACATTGCATGACATTTATAAATATTTAATTTTTATTTAATCGTCGAGTTTAGTTCATAATAGGAAAAAAATATAATCTAGAACGTTTTGGTGTTGTAGCAGTTATTTTATAAACCTCGGTATACACGAGAATTATGTCAGTCAAATGTTAAAACAGTCGACTCGAAGATTCCCGTATAGCTATACATAGCGAAAAATCTTCGTTTTCTTGTCGCAAATATTAGCCTGCAGAAAAGTAAGTATGCTTTTTGTCAGGTATTAGGAGCAGATATTGACCCTGCTGAGGGTTAGCCGGCAAGTGGAAATAAAAAACATTGCTTGCGGACGGACTCGTCGGACCTTTTGTACGTCATTTATGGACGTTTTTAAGGTCATTCGTCGTCGTAAAATCGGGCCCAGACAAAACCGACCCTAAAAAAATATAAGTGTAATGATGAAGAGACAATTTTACAGATGTCAACCGTGTTTCTTTCGCTCAATATTACTTTCTCTCGAAGTGCTAAATGGCTAACCTTTTTAAATTACCGTGGAAAAAAGTAAATTGAACAGTCTGTTTTTTTTTTTTTCATTTTATTGTACCGGATGAGATTTAGGAGTTTGTTTGATTTTGATGACAACAAGGCTCAAAAATTTTTTGTAACGTAATTATTTATAAGCTATGCAATATAATAAATTTACAATTTTTCACAATAAAATTTTAGTTAATATTGTTAAAATTGGTAATATAGTTAAAATTAGTAGTAATCAAAGTGGTAATATAGTTAAAATTATTTTCAACCAAATGGATACAGAAGATAAAGTATTCAAAATACCACGAGTGTGAAATCCAAGTCAGTTTCTATTTCGTCATCCACGGGAACTTAATGAATTTCACGAATTCGATACTCTCCGATCACCTATGAAGTGCGACATAAATAATGTTCCTTTTCCCATTCGCGAATCGCTATACGTCGGAATGTTTTAATCTACATTTAAGCATACATAAGAGCTTAAAATTTGAACTGTGATTTTGTTAATTTCAAATAATTATGCAAATAGGTGATGTCCTTATACTCGGCTTTCGAATATCGGAGATATTTACTTCTTAAGTAAATCGTATAATTTAGTGCACTATAGGAGCTTGGATGGTGGATCTTCTATCTAATTTAGTGTCACCTTTAACTGCGTAGCCGAAATCAAGGCGATTTCTAGTTTTTATAATTTTAGATCGGATTCTTGGCTTGGAAGATTGAGGAACGGATGAACGTATCATTTCAATACAAATGAGTTATTTGACCTTTATTTTCATTGGCATTAAATGGCTCCAGATGTCCAGATTTATCGTTTCCGCAGGATTTATCGGCCTCTTCGTAATGGGATTAATAACGTACAGTTTAAGTTGAATTTTTTTCTGTTATTGTCGAAGTAGTAGTATATCGTTTATAAAAAGTCAGTATAGCCAGTAACAAAATTGAGCTCGTATATATTTTCACTAAAAGATGTCATTAATATTCATTTTTCTTTGCTTTGCAAAATGTCTTAATTGAAAGTCACGACTTATACAAGGACATAAATGAATAAACAGAAGCTATGGATAATTTTTTACAAATGGAACAACACGATGTGGTTAGTTCATTGATAAGATTGAATACAGAATAAAGAACAATTTAATTTACAATTGTTTGTATTTATCATAATCGAAATACGAATGAACGTATAAAAATTGTAGGCGAATATAAATCGATGAATTGGTTTACAAGGTATAGAGGAAGACTCACAGAGAGAGAGAGAGAGAGAGAGAGAAAAAATTCGTAAACTATTCTTCGAGATAAGAATTTTGAAATTCATCGAAAAAGTGTCTTAGCATAATGGATTTCGAGCCTGTGCATTTGTTTATCGCGGTGTACGTATTACAAAACTTAAGCAAACGGCGATTTTATCCTCAAACACGCCGGTAACAGGTCAGCGAAAATAAAAAAAAAAAGAAAAAAAAGGAGAGGAGAAGTAGACGAGGTATCCGAGGACTCGTGAAAATATTCATGCTTGTCCACATTAGGTGGCACGATAATCTGAGAATTTATGAGAATTTTCGGAATAATTTAAATACAAGGTGTGGCCGATTTGACGCGAGACTCGCTCGCTTTATATGTTTTAGGAGAAGCGGAGCTATTCGGGAGAGAGAGAGAGAGAGAGAGAGAGAGAGAAAAAAAGAAGCGGCGTCGAGGAGAGGAGCAGAAATTGAGCAAGAAGCCACATAGAGCGAGGGAAGCGCATATGACGGGGGAGCGCGCGAGCCGAGAGAGGATGAGTCTGAGGTTTTGACTCGTCAATGGATACACGAACTGCTATGGCTGATCGAGTCGATGGAGCCGCGACAGAAGCAGGTGACAAATGATGAATCATTACGCTTTCCTGATTATTTCTGGGAGCCGTGGCTCCGCGATGGGCATCGCGTCTATGGAAATGAAGGTCAGGCTGGGTCTATACGTTATAGGAGGCGACTGGCGAGAGAGTGAGTGTATAGTGCGTATGTACAGCCATGAGAAAGTTCCGAAGAATTCTTGTATGGCGCTGAAGTGCGTCACTAAACAAGTGCGACGATATACGATGGCGATGATGATGTTATAATCTCTCAAGTTCACCTGCCGCTCGCAGAGTCGTTCCTTTCATATGTGCACTGATTTATGGATTAGTTTTTCATCTCGTGTGCTTCTACACTGCAGCGTTGATATCTGGATATAGCGTGTTGAAGTCTGTAAGACTTTTCATCGGTTACTTACTTTCAGCTGTGTGACGGCTCTTTGTTGTTATTATTATTTGTTCTAAAGTAGTTGTAAAAGCATATATATTAAGAATAAAATTATTTAATGTTGCTCTAGAGTATTTTTATCGATAGCTTCTGTGGAGAAGCAAGTGTCGAGTATCGAAACCTTATTTACTATAGAAAGATATAATTAACTGCTCTCTCGAATAGTGTTTACACTCTGCATAATTCGTTTGTGCTGCGCAATTATTCCATTGAGTATAATCTTCACGATCCATTATATTAAAATGTCTAATTATATCGATGAATATATTGATTAAAATAAGATAAAAGAAAAAGAGTGTCATTTCAAACAAATAAATCTTTTTTTCTATTTAATTATATATTGTTGTCAATTTAATTTCGATAATATAAAATCAGAAAATTATTTCAACGCTGATGATTGGTTTGATATTTGCGCACGATAAGTGAAGTATGAACGCGAGAGCGAAGGAAAAAAGTCGCGCGAGCCGTGATGTTATCATCGGTCAGTCAGTCACGCGTGCGAGCCATTTTCGTAAAGTCGCAAACACATCGAGGCTTTGAGAAATACGATTCGAGCATCGAGTACATGTATATACACCGTTGATTTAACTAACAAGGGAGCAGCCACGGGGCCGAGAAAATTCTTTGGCTCATCGAGTTTACGGTCAAAGGAGGTAAAGATCAGCGCTAAAAAGCCACCGGCAGCAGCAGCAGCGGCTGCAGTACGCAGCCCACGCCGAGAGCTATGCAGTACTCACACATAAAGGAAGGACAGGTTGGCGCGTCGGTGCAGTAGCAGCAGCAGCAGCAGCAGCAGCAGCGGCGGCAGCGGCGAGGAAGAAGAGCGAGCGAGAAGACAGGCGCTTCCAGTAGCAGCAACATCAGCAGAGAGTAAGGGGCTATAAGTATATGCAGAATAAGGTATGTGTATCGAGAGGCGCATCGGCGCGCAGGGACGGTGGCTTAAAGCGACGCGTTCGCACCGAGCCGCTGCATATATAGATCTCCTCTGCGTCGGCGCGCGGCCAACTAATTGAAACGTATAGACCGCGAAAGTAGTCGAGGGAGCTGCTCAGCTCGCAGCTCGGGAGAGAATCGCTGGATCGGCAACTCCAGCCGGTACACCTATCATTATACGGTCTCCGCTGGCCGCTCGGCTGCGCTCTGTACTACCTATATACCTACTATATGCATGCGCTGCTCCTTCTATTCGCTGCATATATAGAGCTGGGCTGAGTCGGTGGAGCGCCGATGGAGCGGCCCGCAGCTTAATTGCACCGAGAGAACAGCTAACGGCTCCCTATGTTCCTAAGCCTTGAATGAATAATACCGGCCATCCTTCCTCACGCTCCTCTCTTATATATACCTACTGATCCCCTTCGCTCGTACTGCAATGCACCACCGCCGCGCTAAGTGCTTTCTGATCGCGCTTTGTGCGCCGCTTCTCGCTCTACTCGATGCTGCCGCCGCCGCCGCCGCCGCCGCGACGACCTTCTTTTGCTCACGATCTCTGCTGCTGATGCTGCTCCTCAACTGTAACGACATGTGAACTGCGACGAACAAAAAAAAAACGCCACCACACTCGCGAGATCTTTAGTCCAACGTATATCTTTGGCGTATGTTCCAGATAATCGAGCGCGATATCTCGTATACTTAGACGCGTGCGCGCGCCTCCGACGGCCTGTGTGCGAGCCGCGCGGCTATATGCGCTACTCATTATATAAAATTACAGGTTTATTCTCTCTCTCTCTCTCTCTCTCTCTCTCTGTCCCTCTCGTGCCTCTTCCTCTCTCAATGCTTTCAAACCGATGACTATACGATGTAGTGGAGAAAAATCTGCGGCTGAACAAATTTCAAATTGGCCGATGATGGTGAAAATCGACCTATCGCCAGCTCGTAATACTAATTTATGCTCAACTATATGCTGGTGCACTCTTTTTGCTGGGGCCCCTCTCGCCGATACACTTCTTCCATCGTCATGTGCACCGGCTCTCGGCCTTATACTTTTCTTTAGCCGAGCTCCAACTATATCCAACTATCGAAGAAGACGCGACTGGATCGTGACTGGAGTTGCCTTGCGATGGATTCATCTTTGCATTGATATGCTAATCGATTTGTCTTTGTTCGTCCATTGTAAACTACGCGATTATGCAACCAGACATTTTTAATCTAATCTCCTGCTATACAGACTATATATATATATACAGATATATATATATATACATATATAACATATAATGTATGTATGTAACCACACCTGATTGCAGCTTTAAATTGAAATTGATATAATACAGGCGCGCGCTCGCGAGAGATTATTGAGCTATCTCGAAAAATTAATATAATTAAAAGTATATACATTTCACAATATGCCGATAGCGCGCGCGCGAGGGATTCTCGAGCGTCGGGCGCTACAGCCACAGCATGGTATATCGTTGCGAAATAATTTAAATAAATTAGAAAAAATAAAAAAAATAAATAAAGATTCACAAGGTGCACACGCATACGGCTATCTTGTAACGTAATACTTTTTCGAGCGGCGGCCATTTGTATAAATTTAAAATCAATTTCACGATATCGCGCGTGAATTAATTAAGCGCAGCGAGATATGTTCATTTGACGCGCGGAAAGTCGGTAATTATATATTCCAGCGATATTTTTGTACATATATATATATATATATATATACACACACGAAACGGGTAGAAATTCGAGTA
The DNA here is from genome assembly GCA_900490015.1 of Megastigmus stigmatizans. NCBI lineage: Eukaryota > Metazoa > Arthropoda > Insecta > Hymenoptera > Megastigmidae > Megastigmus > Megastigmus stigmatizans. The sequence continues at coordinate 6,307 of UELV01094425.1, read as the reverse complement.
TCGCATCGATGTATAGCTGATGCGCGCGAGCGTATATATATATATATATATATATATATAAAATCGATCGCTGCCACGGCAAAAAAGGTACCAGCGCAGCTATATACGTAAAGCACGTATATATACTTGGCTGCAGGCATACTTTTGAAGTCACGTACGCTATTCCACGCTCACACACACACACACACACACACACACACACTCATGGATACACAGACACAGAGACACAGAGCACACTGGCAAGAGGTTACTTTCATAAAAGATGGTCTGGCGGCAGGAGAGTCGAGGACGCGGTGGTGGCGCGCGATATATATATATGTATATATATGAGTAGAGTCGCGGCGGAGTGCGAGCGCGCGACTTTTACTCGGTGACCTCTCGTACAAACGGGATGATCCAGATGATTAGAGAAAGCGAGCGAGCGAGCGGTGCGCCGGCCGAGGCGCCGCGTCGATAATGAGCGCTGATGATTCGTAATGGAGGTGACATTTGACGAGAGAAGATTGCGCGCCGCGGCGGAGGCTCGTTAATGCGCTACTCGGCCTGGAGAGCTCGACGCTTCGAAATCCTTTCTGACCGTGAGCATTTATATGTGTACACACGTACACACACACATACTTGCAAGCAGGTACTACTCTGTGGCGGCTACCGCAACTCGGCAGCTACCTTGTAACGCGCGGCAGTCACTCACAATGCGCGCGCCGACTATAGGATCATTAAAAGCCAGGTGCTTTGATGAATAGGCCAGAAGGCAAGAGAGATAGATAGAGAGAGGAAGCAGTTCATCCCAACCCCGGCGGTGTGATGTAGTGACAATGAGAAGAAAAAAAAAACGAGCCGCTATAATCACATAGTTTGGCGCGTGGACGCGTACGCACTTTCAAATGCTGATCGTTATACATACACGATTTGGGCGACTCGCAATTTGGATGAGGATCGAGAGACAATGCATAAACAATGCTTTCTCTCGCGTCTCTCTTCTTCTAGCCTTAGTGAAAGTTTGGAACTTCCAGGTTTTCGTTGCGATCGATTAAAGTCGAGCTGATTTTTTTCTTTGCGCCTTGAAAATAAAACCATGTCAACAACATCTTATGGCATCGCCTGATTTTTGTATATTATAATACGCATTAATATATCACACTCATATGATCCATCAATTATGTCGAGAAAAAAATGGCATGTTATTCCCACTGGCGCTGATGGTCTTTCGCAAACTCATAATATACAATTTCATTATGTTAGCAGAGCTCTCCGTAATATATTTTACGCGTAGCAGCTCAAAGGTGTAAGATCTAGGGTCCCGCGAATGACGAAGCACAAACGAATCTCCGCGAGAACAGAGTATACATGTACCTATACGTATATAAGACAGATTTTTATAGCTCGCGTATTACATATATACTAAACAAACTTGGCCGTTTAAACTGTAGCAAAGCTTCGCGTTTAAATCCTTCATTTTGAGAAACATTTGAAAGTGCTATACGTGGACCTGTAGCGTCCGCCCACGGTGATTAAGACTCGACTCGGCCCATTAGTCAGAGTGCAATTATACGTACCAGGAAAAAGCGACGACAAACACGTGGCGAGACAGACTACATAGTATATAATAATATAAGAAGAGCCGTTGTAGATCGCGATAGAAAGTCCGATACTCGTGCGACTCCCATCTAATTATTACGATTCGCTGGTGAAATGTATATTCATGATGCGACGATCGCTTATCCGTTCGGCTCTTCTCGCGACCTGTATACCTATAAGTATATCGAGCGAGCGCAGGATCAGGTGAAAGATCTTCCTCCTCCCGTTGTCGCTTGGCCTATCGCTCGCCGCCGTACACGTAATATGTCGCTCATAAACTTCTCTCTCTGCCCTTCTCATGCGATGCGTATATACGCGCCAATTGCGAAAGCCACACGTATATATATATATAACGCGAGTGCGTGGCCCACTAATGAGTTTTTCGGGCCCCGGAAGATCGCACGCGTCTATAGCAGTCGTCGCGCATCTCTTCGGGCCGCGTTTCGACACGATCGTATTTTCATAAGTGTTCCCATTACTCGGCGGCACAAGTTCGCTAAGCCGATGCTCATCTATCTCCCCCTTTTTCCCTCTTTCTCGGCTGCAGCTCGGGTCCTTTAACGCTGACGAGCGGAGGAAGGAAAGAAGGGAGCAACGGCAGAGCGTTATATCGGCTGCACGTGCTCTAGACTGGTCCTTGTGCGTTATTGTCGGTCTAGAAAAGCGCGCCGCCTCGGTCTCTCTCTCTCTCTCTCTCTCTGGGCTTTGGGGATCTAATAAAATGTCGAAAGAGAGCTCTGACTCTCGGGGCTGTGCGCGAGCGGCCATAAATAAAGTGAGATGTCCATTTGTAGAAATTAAGCGATAGGAACTGGTTTCTATATATCTGTATACCTATACTCGCGGCACCGACCAGCCAGAGCAGAAGAATATTTTTCAGCTCCGCTCCCCATATGTATATAATATACGCCGAGTTTACCACGCAGCAACGCCTATACTCCTCACTTTTGACCTCGCGTCTATATAAGCTGTTTAGGTACTTGTCGAGCTCTCTGGCTTCTTATTGCCTCTGGCAGCTGGTATACCACCTCTGCTCATCCGATTTCTGTCTCTGTCTGTGTCTGTGTCGGTGTCTATGTGTGTATGTGCGCAAGCCATCGCACGGATTACTAATGAGCTTTCGGAGATTTTTCCGGCGCGCCTATTATATTATACGGGCGAAGGCGCACTAAATTCCTAATCTCTCCTCTCCTTTCGAGCAATGGATTTATACACTTGCCTAAAATTTAGATTAAACAGATGGGCTTGGACTGAACGGTATACTTACACGGCAACCTCGACTCGGTTACATCGCTTATCCTTTATGTGTATACACGTGGACATTTTTATGTGTTTCGGAGAAAAGGCATTTTCGAAATTGCGTAACGAGCCGTTGAATTCGGGACAAAATCGGCTCCGCGTGGCGTAAAGTTTTTTCTTTTTTTTTCTTTTTTTTTTCTTTTTTTTAATCGGCCGATGTAATGCATGGTCGATGCGCATCGGTCGGCGCTGCGTTATGCAATTAATACGCGCGCACGAAAACCGATTCCCATAGATTACATCGGCTGTACAGTTAAGATTATTTAGTTAGTTCGGCCGCGGCATCATCACCGACATCATCATATCCGTACGGGCATCTATGCCAAATTCTTTGTTTTATGCGAATTATTTAGTAACTACTTTTACACTCTGATGTATTAAGCGATCCGCTTTACTCGGGGCATAAACTTCAAAATTAATGTCCTCGTAAAATTTATAACATCCAAGTAAACTACTTTGGCTGCCTGAAACTGTGGCGTGTGAAAGAGAAAGAGCGGACGATACTTGGGCATTGACTTCTTTCCTTCTCTCTCTCTCTCTCTCTCTCTCTCTCTCTCTCTTTCTCTCTCTCTCTTTAAGAGACTCTGTGTGTGTGTGTGTGTGTCTGTTTTTTTTATCTCGCAGTCAGAGTTCCCGCTTTAATGGGGCTTTGGTAAAAAATTACGAGTTCAAGTTGAGAAATTGGGCATTGATGAGCGTAGAAGCACTTAGCGTGAAAAATGTTTACCTTGGTTTATAATGCGGGTGAAAATCGGCCCCGCGATCGCGGAAGCTTTAGACTTTTATCCCTAGCACACATGCGTCAATGTCGTTTTTCTAGCTGAACATTTCAATGTATATTTTAAAGGTGCTATTAATTACGGACACTTATGTATACAAAGGTCTGCTTTTAGAGTAGCTAGCAGCTTTGCGACTGAAGGAAAATTGTTACTAAATCTTTTAATGATATATACTGTATATAGACTGCAATCGCAGTGGATGGTTTCTGATTCGAGCCGAAGAATCACTGATCGCTCGTTGCGCAAAAGTGATTAGATGCATTTAAATATATATATTCACGATAAAAAGTGTTGAGGTTATAAATTGGTCGATAATTAATATTTTTTTTCTGCTCTCGAAGCGAATAATTAATATAAATTTAAAAGTTTTATCGATCGAGTCGCGCAGGAATAACTGCAGATCAAAGTACAACTTATATACGGATTAAAAGTGCTTGGATGAAACACACCGTTGTTGCGCACTGCACCTCACACTGCCGGTTCGCAAGAACAAACTATTTTATTTCATACTGCACTCGTGTGTCCAGAGCGAGTAATATAAAGCCGCGTAAAAATTCTCTGTAATCGTGCAAACTTTAATTAAGGAGACTTTTAAATAAGAGAGGCGTGCGCAGTGCGCTTAGTTCAGTCGCGCATATATACATAAAAAGTCAAGCCGATCCCAGCAGAGCGATAAAATAGCCAGAAACCGCGACGACGACGACGACGACGACGACACGGAATCATCAAGCGAGGTTTATGCATTTCCAGTCGCGCTCGCTCTCGCTTATATACATTGGAGACCGAGACAGAGCTGCAACGAGTCTTTTTCGCAACCTCTGCGTGCAGTGCTCGCGCAAGTGCAATGCAGAGAGACGGTGAATCTTCGTTTACTCTGGCCGGCCGCGTCCATCGTCGCAGTCGCGCTCGACGCTCTCTGCCTTATTTATGTCAACCTGCAGCACCGAGTGCAGTCGCGCAATCGCTCCGCGGACTCGTGCTGCGGAAAGCAGGCCACTTTAGTTATCATTTTATTGCCCCGGCGCGCATCGTCTTTAGTATCTTCGAGAATCGTTTTCTCTTGCATAAAAGCCGCTTCTCTCTCTCTCGCATTTAGTCTTGACTTTCTTTTGCACCGCGACTTAACGGGCAACAATTATATATATTATGCGCTATGCATTTGTTCGGAGATCGATTTGAATCTCGCGCGTTCTTTTTGGAGAAATTAACTGCTGCGGCGGCCTGCAGAATGTGCGCATTGTCTAGGAGTATAAGATAAGTTTTAGCGCGTCGGAGCTATTCGAAAAGTTAAATTACTTGGTTACGGCGGAAAAATTTTCAATCAAGATACTATGATAAACAAAAAAAAAGTCGCGGATTAAGTATGATACGATAAATCATATAGGATGTGCTTTATCGAGTTGTTGGTATTATTAGTAGTGTTTCCTTACGTAAGCTACATATGCTTTATGAGAGAGGCTTTTTACCTTTGAATTTTTTATCATACACTTTATGAACAAGTCGCGAGTAATGAAGTAATTTATTGAAATATTTTTATCTTTATCTACAGTTGCTTTTAGATTGTGTACAGGCTTATTTATTGTTTGTCATTTTTCCTGCGCCACCGCCGCAGTGCGCGCTCGTCTTCATTTGCGGCATAAAATTATGATTTAAGCTATATATATAGTTATAGGAATAACTCTTGCGCTAATTGACATTTACAATGCTAGAATCGTTTGTTATCTTCGGCCAAGGAAATTTCAACAAACAACTACTGCAGCTTTATTATGCTCGTCGCTGAAAATATTCGCGGCTACGTTTTCAATCAATAAAACGTTTGCACGGAATAACGTTATATTTTGAATTAACACGAAAAACGACATCATCATCGTCTCGAATCATACACTGGATGGGTTCGGTGTCTCTTTCTTTATCATATCCCGAAAGCTGGCTTATTGAATCACACGCGGGTTGAGCCGCCGAGCGACAGGTTGTCTTGTTATTATAAAGAAAAGTTAATTAAGCTTACTAATAGGATGGAATCCGTAACACTCATAAGTATATCAGCAGCAGCAGCAGCGCGGCTCGAGCCTGAAAAGAGGATAAATAAAGGAGCGCAGAGAGAAACTCTCGGAGGAATCTTGATCACAAATGAGCGCTTGAAAGGTCCGAGGGAGAGAGAGTAAGAGAGAGAGAGAGAAGGAGAGGCTCATCGGCCGACGAGTCAGCAGCTAAGCGCGGCCAAGCGAGCGACATTCGAATAACGACATAATTCATGTCAAAACAGCGTCGAGATAGGATCGGTATATAAAAAAAAAGAAGGCCTCGGTGAGCGCGCGGCGGCCCTCCGTCCTATAAGCTCGCCATCGGTCGATCTCTTTCTCTCCCTCTCGCGCTGCTCCACCGCAGGTACGCCTCGTCTCTCTGTCTGTATACCTGTATATATGTATATATGTGTGTATATGTATATATATATATATATATAGGAGGATGCAGTACTCGAGCGACTGAAAACCGGGGAACCCCTGGGTGGACGAGCCGGGCTTTTATCGCGCTATGCGACAATTTCGTGTATACGCCGCGCGCATAGAGGGAGAGGGTAGAGAACTTTTCTCTCTCTCTCTTTCTCTGCAGATCCCCCGCGAGGCGCTTTATTAATCCCTCTTTGGACT
>UELV01094424.1:0-13994 GCA_900490015.1 Megastigmus stigmatizans | reverse complement strand
CCCTCCCTCAACCCCCCCGGGTCGACTATAGAGAGCCGGAGAGAAGAGAGGTAAAGTCGCGAGCAGATAAGATAGATACGATCTGGCGCCATAGTACCGGTTAATAACCTGCTGTTTATGCAGGAAAAAAGGTGGGGAAGGTAGGGAGGAAAGTGAGGGTAGGAGGCCGGTCGGGGTGTGGCGGAACCGACTATGGTCGAAGAGGGCAAAAAGTGGACCTCGTTTCGCCTTCCTTCTTCCCTCTCCTCCCACCTCTTTCTCTCTCTCACGATGTATCCCCACTCCTTGTCTCGATCTCCCCCGCTCGACTCATCTGTAAGAAACACCTTCTTTTCTTCGAGTAGCTCTATTAAAAAGTTGAAGAAAGCCTAGGCAGAAGGGGGCCGAGCAAGTGGAAGGGGGTGGGGGGAGAAAAAAATAAAGAGAGTGGAAGAGGTTTGGCTATAGGTCGTCGGTGCTTAGCACAAAACCTTCGCTCTATTTACTGCTTCATAAAATCTTTAAAAACTCACTGGCGAAGAGGACGACGACTCTTAACGGGACGAACTACGACGCGACGGTTCACGGACGAGTATTTCGAGGCATTCAATGGGAGCAACAAAACTTGGCTTAAACCTATTTACTTGCCTCGCGTCCTTTGTCTCTCACCTTTCCCTCTTCTTATTTCTTTTATTTTCTTCAACGATACTCTCTGTATATATCTTTACTCGAAATTTTCGTTTACTTTTTTGTTCACTTGTCTCGCGAACTTCACAAAATAGACTGCAGGCTACGAATAAATGCAGGCTCGAGTATTGCATCAATTATTGTTATGGAGCGCCCGAGATATGTGCAAGTAATTTTTATCTTTTTCTGATAAAATACTAAGTATAACCTGGGGGTGGATTTATGTAGGAAGGCTGTATATAGCTACCGCTAGTCACCTATATAGCTCACTTTAATTCATTTAGCGAATGATTATTAATTAAGCGGGTAGGTGAAATCAATTTTCCCGTATTAGTCTAGGCTGCTGGAAGATCAATTTGCTGAGTTTCTCCGGGGGTATGTAAGAGCCTATTAAGTGGCATAAGTTAAGTGAGGTATATGTGTGTATAAGAATTTCCGAAGACCTTACAGTGTCCCGACGAATAACCGATATGGATAGATCGTTAAGTAGAATTTATTACTTATTTAGTTGCGATCTTGGGTTATAAATAGTTAGAAAATGGCTAATGCATAAATCAAAATATTGGATTGTGTGACAGTAATTTGCGTTTATAAAAATCTTTCTAGTAATACACTGTCTGAAACAATATATTTATACTTTGGAAGGAATATTATCAATAAATTTTTAGATTAAATATATATTATTCAGACTCTATGTACATTCATTTTTTTAAATCACAAAAGCTAAAAAAAAACCTGTTCAAATTTGAAATAATTCTATTCGAATAACTCAAGCTGACATAGACGAAGGGGCAAAAGACAAATCCACGGAAATAAAGTGTATTGGAGAGGATAACAAACTTTTTTGGAAAAGTTTCCTTTGAGAAGACGGAAGAGCCAGCCGTAATAAATGAGAAGGCAATAGACGCGATAATGTATATCGTCGATAAGTCGGTGTGCTGCTCCGGCCGGCTCGTTGCTGCTGCTGCTGCTGCCTCTATATACTGCTGCTGCACCGCGAAGTAAATCGTTTCCTTTAACAGTGGACCGGCGGATAACGGCTCGACTTACCGAATATGATTTACGCCCCAATATAACTGGGCAGCGATAAAATAAGAAGCCATCTCTTGCACCGTCATACAACCCCCCTTCTCCTACCCCCACCCTCGCCTCCTGATTCCAACCCCTATTTTCTCTCCCTCTTGCTGCTTCTCCTCCGGTCCCATTTCTTCTTCCTCGTCCTTTCGCAGCACTACGCTCACCTGGCCGCTCAAGGGGATGAAAATTAATATCTCGGAAGCTCTCGCACCAGACGAAAAGTAAGAGCGCACCGTCAAAGTGAAATAGACAGAGAGAGAGAGAGAGAGAGAGAGAGAGAGAGAGAGAGAGAGAGAGAGAGAGAGAGAGAGTGGAAGGGAGCGAGGAGAAGAAGATAGGAAAGAAGTCCTGAGAGCGGAAGTCTACAAGTATGATAAAGAGGAAGAGTGCAAAGCAAAAAAAGGAGTCGCGGAAAGGGGGAGGGATAAGCTGGATAGAACTGAAGGTAATCCGTCGCGTCTGTCCTCGACAAGACTTTTCGCGAAGTTCGTCTTCTTTTCTTCGATCTTCCGCCCCAGCTCCCATCCTCTCCAAGCACTCACGCACACTACCTTGCAATCAGACTGAGTTCACTGGCACATGCATACTTATTATACATACAGATATATATGCAGAGCTAGGAGTTGCATTGACACGGTGCGCCCTCGCTTCGGCGTGTCTACTTAAGCAAAAGTAGTAGTTCTTCCATTTTCCTTGCTCTCCTCTCTTTTCCTCCCCCACTCAGCGCCTGCAATCCAACGGTGGCAGTCGAGCTAATCGACCGAATGATTTTTAAAGGCGATTGGACCCGCTCCACCTGAAACTTTTGGGGTCTCCGAGTTTCTTCACTCTCTCTGTCTCTCTCCCTCTATACCCACAAAGAGATTTCGCAGAGGAAGTAGGAGGAGTAGGCAAGATTTCGTAAGAGAGAAAAGAGATAAGACGGAGGACTTCATCGAAACGACTGATTGGTCGATTCGTCAGTCTTACTTCTATCCCTTCTTATCTCTTTCCACTTGCCCTTTCTCTTCTTTTGATCTCCAAGGCTCGCTTCTCTATACATATACACTCATATAGACATATCCACTGTCTTTTACATTTCCATTAGAAAGCACAGAATCGCCATTTTTCTTGTCTGTGCGACGTACAAATGAAAAATTCTCTGTTGATGAATGTGCGTGCCAGCGCTACGTGTAAAAGGAATTACTCGGCTCAACTGTTCTGTAACGTGAAAGAAAAAAGAAATAGTAAAGTTATTAGTCATGCTTGCTTGCGTATCTTTCAAAATTGGATTTTAGAAGCGCTTGCTCAAAGATTTGTTGCATTGATGAACAATTGATATGGAACAAAGATTGATTGAAAAATCTTGTTCGATTTATTTAAATGCACCTTTCAACATTTTCAATACATATAATTTTCATTTCATTAAAATTACATAATATTAATTTAAGAAATAATTGGTAAGTAGCTCTCGTCTGATGTTGCGGGCGAATTGGAAAGAAATAATGAAATGAAATGAAACAATTTCTTTGGCTCGAGGAGATCGAGAGGGATATGTGTCATTTTTAACCCGTTAGCGCCGGTAGCGGCTTACAGGACCCTCTTACATTTTTCAGTTTTTTGGAGCTGTTATACAATAATCTCAAAATTTCATAGAATAAATATATAGATAAGATCAAAGTAAACTATTTCTTTTCGTAAAAGACAAACAAGCTAAAGAAATAAAAAAAAATATTGTAGACCGTCAATCTCAACGGGTTAAAGTAATTAAAAAATAATGTAATGATTTGCATAATAAAAGTATACTTAGGTTAATTGAATCGCATAAAAATTAAACTATACTATTTTTAAAAATCTCACTCGGTATTTATTATTATGCATTGGAGATGCAAGATAGTTGAATATTGATTTGAATTTGTCTAGACCTAACTTATTGGTAGGAGGAAATGAATCATAATGGTCTGAACATTTTTTCAACTTATACTCTACGAAGTTATGTGCGAACACCCGTGCATGTGTGTGTGTGAGAGAGAGAGAGAGAGAGAGAGAGAGAGAAGGCGATGGAGTCCGAAGGGAACAGAAAGAGAATAAAAAAATTAAGATAGCATGACGAATCGTGATAGAAGAATTCCAACAATTTGACTGACTTTGTGGTCACCACATTGAAAAGTTCAAAAACCTGCAGCCTCCAATAAGATAAGCGTCAAGTCGGAATGAGGAAGAGTGGGAAAGCTATGGAGCAATAGAAAAAAGGCAAGAAGGAGTAAATTAAATAAAGGCAAAAGGACAGGGGCGAAAGAAACGTTACACCAGAGGAAAATATGAGAGCAAAGAATGAAGAAATAGTATAGAAGAGTGGAGTGAAATAGAGAAAGACAGAGGGAAGAAAGAAGGAAATAACTGTCGAATGCCGCGTAATCTTTCCGCTAGCGGTACAGATCTCCCCTGGGTCTACACGAGCTCTGCTATACAGATTTCCTAAATTCACAAACCTCCGGGAGATCCGATGTAAAAGACTTTTTCTCGTGCGGCAATAGAGGAAATACAGGGGAAAGCCCGGAATCACAATGAATAAATAATGCATGAGTGTCGCATTTGCGTACGAAAGTTGTTTTGTCCGATATGATTAAATTTTAAATAACTTTTGATACAATTTCGCGAATGTGAAAGTATCTCTGCTGCCGACAATTTTTCCTCAGCTTAATAAGGAAGTAAAGCAATTTCTTTTATCTACTCATTATTTATCGTATAATGTATAGAATTAATTTGTAATCTTTTTATTTCTCAATTTTAATAATATACAAAAATGTGCATTAATTTATTGAAAAAAGAAGGAAATCATTTCCTATTTGTTGTTTTTTTATTTCATTTTCATACGAAGATGGATTAAAACTCGGGAAGTAGTTCCGTGTATAACCATGGCTGTCCAACGACTCACATTATTCGATTGGCTTACACAAGCTCCATAACGAAAGCCACTTAAATTATTAATTAAATCCAATATAGCGGGAAAGTACCCGAGCAATAACGGCGATTAATCGTGGTAATAATGCGAAAGATCATGTAAATCCTAAGCTCGCTCTCAACTCTCAGACGTCGTAGGATAGACGAAGTGCGAGGGCAAGAGAGAGAGAGAGAGAGAGAGAGAGAGAGAGAGGGCAGAAAGCACGAAGCTAACGCCATTCTACGCTTTGAAGACAAAGACGCTCAGCAAAGCCAAGGGTTAATACTTGGTTTACTGCCTAATAAGGCGAAAGCTTTATCAGGTCAGCTCACGCATGTATACATTTCGCGTTGCATATACATACAGAGCCGTCGCCGCTACACTAGGCCCAAAGACACTTACATCCACATAATATATATACACACACAGGGGCAAAAGCTCGCCAACGACGTGCATTTGGTCGGCGAAATGTGTATAAACTAGCGAACTATACATAGCCAAGCCCTCATATATACCTATATACATATATACGGCCTTGCAGCGCACGTGTACCAAACCTCCCGTCTCCGCGCGAGTGCTCGCCTTTATACTATGCAGCCTTATACTTTATAACTAAACTCTCTCTCTCTCTCTCTCTCTCTCTCCCTCCGTCCCACCACCAGTCGCGTTATAGTTGAGCGCCTTACCAATAATGAGGCAGCTCGCCTGGGTGTGTATAGCCTCGCCCCTCTCGCTTGTTACGATTCGCCGAGACTCTGCCAACGGGGCCTATACATATCTATACACTATATATTCTCTGGGTTTTCTGCGAGGGCGCGGGTGACAGCGAGACAAGCTTATATCACTTTAAAAGCCTCGTTAAAGGAATAGAGCGCGCGCGCGCGGTGGCCTCGTCCGCAGTGCTTCGAGCTGTCTCGCATCTTGGGTTTATTCTATACGTATATACATATGGTATAGAAAGGGTAGAGCCAGGCGGACACGAGCGCGAGCCCACCACTCTAGCCGAAAGCGAATCGTTTGGATAATAGCTGGAGAACTTTGGGTAATAAGCAAATGGCTCTAAATGTCTTGGATTCGTATAGTGCGGCTTCTGTATAATGGTCAAGTTGGATGCGGTCTTTAATCTTGGAGAATTATGAAGATTTCAGGTAGTGGCCGTTATAGAGATAGTTAATGCCATTGTACACGTACATATTGGAAATTGAGAGGCTGAGCTGGACAAAAAGTTTGTTTAACAATAAATTCATTCAGATATTTCAATATTCAATTCGCGTATTGTAAAATACACCCCGTATAATCTAATGGCAGAAATATTATTGCGAGGTATAATTTTCGTTATCCCATTATTGCGAGGGTACTCGAACTTAATGCAATAGCACCACCGTAGTATTTTATGAAATTCACAGTTATAAAGAAAGGTTGCTCGAGCATGCCGAATAAGGATCTTTGCTCGTTTTATGTAGAAGCGAGCAAAAGTCCTTACTCGGTATACTGGAATAACGCAGCTTTATAACTACCCCTGTACCAATCTCATAGCTTTCTGAATGTAATGAACTATTGCTGCCATCTAACGGTAATGCGCGAACCATTCGAATCTTGTAAAATATTATTGCAACAGCACGGGATCAAGGTTCACGATCAAATATTTTATTATACCAAGGAAGGAAAATCAATATTTCGTGGGGATAATGTGTATGCAATACATGATATTACAGGAATAGCTACATTATTTGTGTATCGGTATTTTCAAGCAACGTTTCACTTATAAATATAATACATATTCAGCGAGCGTTGCATATTAGCTAGTACAATATTAAAATAAAGATTTGACAAGTAGCAAAAAAAAACTGACAAAAATATAAACATCTATAAAGATTAAAAATGCTTAGCACAGTTATGAACAAATCAATAGTTTGATGCATATCAATGTTTGGTAAGCAGAAAAAAAACTAGAACTCCTTCTAATAAACTTTAGTGGCTGGGCATTCAATTATAAAATCGGAATAGTATCCAATAATGGTAAAAAACTTTTTGCTCTTAGCTTAATCAATGAAATTTCCATCCTTGACGATATCGATCAAATGATTACCAAATATTAAACTTTGCCGACTAATTCTATAGTGCTAAATATAATGTAAACGAGAAAGAAAGAGAAAAAAAATGGGTAAAAACTCAATAAATACGAGAATAGCTATTAGGATATTCCTAATAGCTATTCGCTTTTTCACGTTTTGTATACGTAGCTTGACAAATTCTTTTTCAATATTAATTTACATGACTCTAATGGACCTTTATATCTCAACAATTGATTACCGGTGAAGATAAAAATTATTACAAATTGCTGGCTGAAAATTGAACTACTTATGTCGACTGTATTATAACAAAAACTGATAAGAATATTTTTTCAATTTTTCATACATACCTTGAATCACCGTTCCAATTTGAGCATTTAACTACTAGATCTAGTAAGCATCGGCTCATTGCACATGCAAAGTGGAGCCATCTATCATTCAAAGTAAGAATTAGCAGAGTTTTTAATCAAAGTAACTATTCTTTACACTTGAAACGCCATGCGATACTCTTTTGGAAAGAAATTATTCGGTGCGCAACGAATTGCTATAGAAGATCAATAAGGGACTCGCTTACCCAATATATAAAAAGAAAAGGAAGTAGTTTGTAGAGAAAGAGGAAAAAATCGATAGGATGGCATAACGGCAACTACTTGCGGTAACACTTTTCATCCGAAGTATATTGGAGGGACGAGGAGAGAGAGAGAAGCGCCATCATAAACACGTAAGTCCACATTGTTACCGCGCGAAACGGTGGCAACTGCGTATATGCAGGAGATAGAGAGAGAGAGACAGACAGACAGACAGAGAGAGAAAGAGAGAGACAGAGAGAGAGAGAGAGAGAGAGTGAAGGAGAGCCGCACACGTCGCCCGAGGAAACTCGATTTTATGAACCCCGTTGTACGTCGTATTGTATACGCTTGCACCCAGGCGCGCACACCCGCACACACACACACACATGCGCGTGTATAAACACAGAGGGAGAGCGAGAGAGAGAGCCACGGTATATCTCGTGCCGAGGGCATTGCCACTCTTGAATGCAATGTGTACAGTTGGTCTTTTGTTTGTGCATTAGGTCTATCTGCGGTGGCACACGGCGTTCGGGCTGCATTAGATGAGGGTAAAATTTCGCGGGAACGTTCACGCGCGCGCTTGTCGCCGCCCTCGCGCCGCCACCTTCCATCCGCACGCCTCTCCACGAGTTGGACTTCTCTGAATTCCCAACGCTAGACGAGCTTTGAATTTTACATTGTCTTTATACTGCTCTTTTTTACTGTTATATCTGTAGGTACGTGAATAAAAGAGATTGGCTGGATTTGCCACGGCGAACGTTTTTCTTCGAAGGTCTCTCTCTCTCTCTCTCTCTCTTTCTCTCTCTATGTATGTGAGCGCATCCACTTATAGCAGTTTAAATGGAAAATATGTAATACTGCAGTGCAATACTTTACTCTACCCAAAGCTGTATGAAGTATATTCGGATAAAGGTTTTATATTTTATGTTATATTTGGAAAGATTCCTAACTTACCGGTTTTTGTATTTAACTAAATAGAGATAGGGACTTATTTCTGGAAAAAAATCTATGTCGACCACCTCCGTAATTATGTGAACTTAGAATGTGGGCTCAATTTTATGTAATTCCATCCACAATTCACCGAGATTTTTTTCGTCGATAATTTCGGAGATAAAATTCGCTGTCAATTACAAACAGGAACATGGAGGAACATGTGTGACACACACACACACACACACACACAAATATTTTTTAATAATAGCATATACCGACTCCTTGATGTTCAAAGTATCATACTTCTGTAACGTTATCTCAAAACTTTTTTGCTCACTATCATAAAGTTTCCTTTTCGAGGAAGCAATGATAAATTAAATAGATGGACTAGCTGCTCTGTAAATAAAAACTATTTTCTACTAATTATAAATCAGCTTTATTTACCGTACAAGCGCAGCCAGTGTCCAAATAACATAAATATCTTGCAAGCCTCGAACTCGATCCACAAGAGTATCTGAAATAATGTTTTTAGCCGAAATCCGGAACACATAGCCCAGTCGATGTCTGCATCGCAAAGTGCTCCTCCAAACAAGGATCTCGTACGTTGCTGACATAAGGCTTTAATTCGCTTTCAGTAACGAAGGAATAAACTTAAATACCGGCTGCATCGTGAGTCGGTTAACCGGGAGATAGACAAAGATGGAATGAGAAAGAGAGAGAGAGAGAGAGAGAGAGAGAGAGAGAGAGAGAGAAAGGAGAGGGAGGAGGGATGAGAGGGAGAGAGCAGTGATAGGAGGTAGGAAGAGAAAGAGATAGTAAAGAAAAGCAAGATTGGGAGAGAACGCGGTATCTCGGTCACGTAATACGGGATTTCGGGACCACGTAGTTCGAAAATGAGCTGCGAACTTTGCCTGGGTCAAAGTGTTCTGGATTCTCTCCCTTTCGAAATGAACTGCCTCCCCCTCCCCCACCCGCCGATTCGTGTAGCCCGCAAGTCCTCTTCCACGAACAGGGCCATCCGTTTTACCTCTCCTCCCGCGCCTCAATCGCGCTGTATCCTCATAAGAGCACTTTGCCGCTGTGCTTCCTCCTTATATCCGTATACATAGCGCGGAAAGGAAACCGATAAAGGAGAGAGAGAGAGAGAGAGAGAGAGAGAGAAACAAGCGGAGACCCTGAACTTGGCGACAGGAAATTCGAATGAATTTCACGCGATTAAATAATGAAATCTGTTTTTTAATGTGCAATAGTAGAAGGATTTATTTTAGATTTTATATATATATATATATATATTGTACCTTGTTAAGATTCTCTTTTTGCACAAGTTTTTTGCACAATTGGCACAAGAAATAATGAACGTTTACGTTAGATTGACTAGATTAAGATCACTTTTAAGATAAATATGTGTAAGATAGATTATAGCCTGAACATGGTCTGATCAAAGCCTTAACAATCTGGCTTTAAAATCTGTGTATAATTTTATAAATGTCTATACGCAGAGTCTGATTACCACCGGTTTTCCCAGACTCTTGATTTTTTTCCCTTTGGCATACTCGGTGTCTCGGTGAATATAGGGTGGTCGATGATTGTGTCCAGGTACTTTGCTTCATAGTTTTTTATGCCTAGATGTGGAGTTCGGTCGTACTGGATGTCTATAGACGAATAGGCTGACCGATAATGGTGACTCGGTAGTGCGCTCCGTAACTTCTTGTGCCGTTAAAATATGCAATTGAAAGTAATCCATTTTTTCCAAATAATATAAATCACATGTATAATAATAGAAATCTAACGTAATAATAATATAAAACAAATGGGATGCCAATTTATACATCTATACAATTTATTTATACTTTCAAGTAAAGCTTCTTTCAAAAGCTTGAAATGTAGAAGAAACAAAAGAGCTTTGATTTCATAACTTTATCCGAAACGAATCGAAAGAACCTCTTGAAACTCAAGAAGAATTCCCTTACGCGATCTTGCATTAATTGTTTTCTCCCCTTGGCAAAATCTAGGATATAGCCAGTGCAGACAAAATTTCACGCGGCAGCGATATACACCGAATGCTTCGCCCAGGGACGAATAGTCGAGTAGCAGGGCGTTAGCGAGTGAATAAAAAGGACATCCACACCGCGCGAGTGTGCTTAGCTAGAAGATAGAAAAATCGTATTTGTAGCTTGTTCTTTTTGAGCCTGGTCCCTCTCCCCCCAGCCTCTCCTCTCTCGCGAAAGAGCAGAGAGAAAAGGGTATAGCAGCAAGAGAAGAGCCGATGACTCGGCACTCTTACGCGCCGGAGAATTGGAAAGACTTCTTTCTGCCTCACAGAGGTTGTGAAGAGCACTCGGTGCCGAGCGCTTTCATTTCATACATACTCGGACTCGCTCTCTCTCTCTCTCTCTCTTTCTATCTCCCTTGCTACCTCGCTGCCACTCGTTCGCGCGCGCGAGTTCGCATGAGATTTCAGTAGAAAAAGTCCGCTCGGCTTCTGTCTACCTCACTCTTTCCCTCTCTTCCTCTCTCTCTCTCTCTCTCTCTCTCTCTCTCTCTCTCTCTCTCTCTCTCTCTTTGCTCTGCCTGCTACTAGGCAGTGTACGAAACTCGCTGATCAGGATTCCTACTTCCAAGCCTTACTATGTGTCCGGTCTGAACTACTTCTTTCTTTTTATACCCTTTTTTTTTATTCGAGTATCATAATCGTCAGCGAAATCATATCCGCTTGATATCGCTTACGCCTTCTTCATTGTGTAGTGGTGTATGATGAGAGAGTCGATGGCCGTTTTCGTATACCATACAGGTCGCCTTGTATTTCGAAAGGATCGAAGGACATGTGCGTTGTTTCATATATACACATATATATATATATAGACATGTGTATGTGTGTGAGTGTGTATGAAGGTGGGACGTGGGAAAGGTGGAGGAAAAGGAAGATAGAAGGGTCGAGTCGAGGTGACTTGACGTTTCCAGAGTAGGTATAAGCAATTTGGACGATACGAAACATCGTCGCGTGAATTGCCTTAGGGGCTGGACGCGTTCGTGGCATTGTACAGTGACGGACCTATTTATTTGATCGAGAAAATAAAGCATGAAAAAGCTTAAGCGCATTTTGCAATAACTATTATTAGAAATTTTCAAATCGTGTGTATAGTCAGAATATTATATCGTGGCAATGATTACCGATAACTATTGGGTATAGATTTTTGAAAATATTCTTGCCTCCGCTTTTACTGAGAAATTTTTATTTCAATACTGTTTTTCAAAAAGGTGCCAGGCCCCTATGGAAACTGTCGCGATAACATAAAATATTGAAACTTAAAATGCTATAAATGTGTATACTATGAAATCAGTTTAGTAGATTAGTTCAGAATATAGTCAGACAATTCGTACATATACATACCTATGTCTTTTTTGAAGTGCATCAATTTAGTGTAATAATAAAATTATAGACATTCCCAAGATACAGAAAATATATTCTTTTTGATAACATGGGCATGCGATACAGTTTATTAAAGTACTTATTATTACATGTAGCATGACCTGTAAACGTTTAAATAATTTCTTTATTCTTAAACTAGCGAAAATTTAAAGAGTTTTCCGTATATTATTCTGGAAAACTACTGAATTCCGAAAACTATTTCCTAACTATTTTTTACTGTTCGCACTTGATTTTAATATTACATCTGTAAGAGAACTTGATAAACACCTTGCTTATGAGGTATTTTTATATCGACATATTACTTATACTAAAGAAAAACTCCGATGCGTGAACAAATAATACTTTTCGTATGTACTCTGTAAAAGTTATTTCTAAAAGTGGAGCAATCAGACTAGTTATTTATTAAATGTCTCACATGGTGTAGACAGTACAAGGTAAACACTTTTTATACGTCTTTCTGTATTATTTGCACATGTTGGCCTGATCAATTTGCCAGTTCGGAGTATCGCTAGTTCTATTATTAAAGCGAACAATAAATAAGACACTGAAAGTACACGAAGAAAAAAAAGAAGCAAAAAAGTTTATCGCGTAATATAATCGCGTCGTTGGGAAGATTGACATTGATCGGTCACGAAACAAGACCGAATGACACACATGTACATATGTAAAGCAAAAAAGTTTCATTAAAGGTTTAATTCACCTTATTTTGATTAATTTGGTACCGGTTTGTCGCGCTCCATCAATTCTATAATGTATCGACCTCTCAATTATTCCAATAAACTTGAGTAAACAAAATTTCGCTTCTCGAGGCGTACATAAT
This sequence comes from Megastigmus stigmatizans, assembly GCA_900490015.1. NCBI lineage: Eukaryota > Metazoa > Arthropoda > Insecta > Hymenoptera > Megastigmidae > Megastigmus > Megastigmus stigmatizans. The sequence continues at coordinate 1,504 of UELV01094424.1, read as the reverse complement.
ACACAGGCCGTATAAATAAAATCGATAGCACTTGACACGCTTCGTATATAAACGGTAGAAATAAAGCTTCGCGCGCAAACTATAAATCCAATGAATTTCGCCTTGGCTGCTGGAGACTGCATGTCTGTACACGGACCCCCCGCCCATTTCACAAGTGTGAATACAGAACGCCGCATGCGCGGTTTTATTCGGAACGAGAGTCTTCGTCGAGTAAAATAAAGGAGGATATATATACATATATATAACGGTAAATTAAGACAATCGGGCGCGCATGCGGTATATAGAAGAAAAAGAAGAAGAAGAAGAAGAAGAAGTAGAAGAAGAGAGAGAAGAAGAAGTCGAAGGGCGAGAAATAGGAGGCGAACGAGAGTATAGTACGAGGCTTTGCCCGCGGGAAATATTTGTCGCTTCGCTCTCTCTCTCTCTCTCTCTCTCTCTCTCTCTCTCTCCCGCTCTATTCTACCTCGCAAAAATCGACAGTCGGCCCACGAAAATCCCGTAATCGTCGCGCCTCCCTCCCAGTTCGCTACACGTATATACATAACATTTATATATATACGTATGGCGGAGAGAAAATTCGCGCGCGCTCTTGCTGCAGTTTAGGACAAAATGTCACTGCTGCATAGCTACCATGGCACTACAACTACAGCTACTATTGCTCGCTGTACATATAGATAGACAAGAAGGTGAACGGACAGAGAGAGAGGGTCCGCTATTCCTGTCGCGTATATATAAACTGCGGCGGGAAACACTAAGGTTGGCCCGGCGGCGCGCGCAAGCGGCGGCTCCCGCTATACTGCACACGGCAGCGTCGCATTCGGGCACGTAGGCAAATTCGTTGCAAACATCGGGACAATGGCATATATGCATCTGCGTGAGCGGAATTTTATATAGCGCGCGAGCTCTCGCCCACTTTACCGCCGCGACCAGGCGTGACTCTCTCTCTCTCTCTCTCTTTCTTGCTTTTGCTCTCTCGTCCTCTCTCTGTTTCTGTGCATATACGTCGCTGCGTGCGTACTGACTGACGCGCAAAACGCCAAACTCGACCGATTTTTGTGCATTTGACTATTCCTCTCTCTCTCTCTCTCTCTCTTGCTCGCGTCCCCCTTACCCATTACCATTTTCTGCAACCCACAATGAGCAAAGCTCGTCTAGCAGAATGGACTTTGTGTGTATATATGCTTGTGAATAGTTGTGCGTAGTATGAAATGTTAAAGCTTCATGTTATGTCTATTACTGAGGGAAGTCGCATTGTGTGGCGAAGATCTTAGAAAGGAGGAACGAGCGTAAGCACGCAGCTTTCTCTATCCCTCTATCTCTCTCTTGGACATTTCTCCACTTTTCCGGGACTGTAATTGTACGTGCTACACGGCAATACGCTCTAATAAACTGTGAGTTTTATATCGGTATCGCGCGCACCTAAGCTTTCCTTATTCGCCCCGTATAACGTCTCCAAGAGCTTTATACAGAACTCGCGTCAAGATATATATATATATATATATAT
>UELV01094423.1:5484-28661 GCA_900490015.1 Megastigmus stigmatizans | reverse complement strand
ACACACACACATATATATATATATATATAACGCTCTCCGTTTGCGGTTTAAATTCTTGCATCAGTTATCTCTCGTAGAGAAGCAACTTTCTCCTTGGCAGCGCTCGCGACATTTAACTCTTTGAACCCAGTTACGCCTTCTTCTGCTATTCTTCTTCTTGGAGAGGGGAGAGACAGAGAGAGAGAGAGAGAGAGAGAGAGAGAGAGAGAGAGAGGGAGGGAGGGGTGGGAAGCGAGGCCGCTTCGCGCAGTTACGTATGATTTAATTTGGTCTGCTCGGCAGGGGGAAAGAGAGAAAATGAGGGCGAGTTTCGCGTAGGCCCCCTTTGTAAGCTGTAAATTCGATTCTCCGACCATAAATAAACCGCCGCGGTATGTACTTGTGTAGCATGCCGTGGGATCGCTAATGCAAAACTCCCGTCGAGAGAGAGAGAACATTGCTCGAGCGATCGTTGGCGAAGCTCGCGATGAACCAGCGACGTATATATACAGGGTCCGTTTTGCAAGCTCGCGCGGACCGCCCTAAGTGCGTTCCCACGGCGAAACGCGGGAATTTTATCAAAGCAGAAGTCTGGCGAATGTTTGTAATAACATTTCTAAATCCTTTTCTCGCTAACTAAGTATGAGCTTTCGGGGAGTACTTCAGAGTTTATTTTCTTTCGGCGGATGTTATGTTGTTCTGGTCAACCGCTGCTATTCCAGTTTTGTGTAAGTGCATTTGCAATGGAATTTGATTAGAATGAAATGCGAGCGAAATGATATGTGGTGGCTTTTAACCAATTTCTCTATTTAATAGTTTTAGTGATTCTGATGGATTTATTGAAGAATATAAGAATTGTTTTAATAATGGAAATATTAAATGTTAATAGACTGCAAATTTGGGTACATGTTATTGTGTTTTAATAGAAATTATTATTTATATAATACGTATTGCTATACTCTATCCATTTCAAAATTATATCCATTCAAAAATTTCATTAAAATTCATAATATCTAATTTAAAAAAATAATATGAATGATAGAATATTCGACTAAATAATTATTTTTTATTTAATTAATCAGTTTTATGGACTTTCGTAAAAACAAATAAATATTTATTACGTTCGAATAATACGAATTACATAATATTTTTTATTTTTATAACTGAAGAATTCATTTGTTTTTCAAATATTTATTTAGGAATAATTGAACTGTACATAAAATTAAATAAATACAAAACGTGCAGTCGAATATTTTCATCGCAATAACGCCATTCTACAGAAACTTAATAAATATATAATATGAAATAATTAAAACTGTTTGTAAAAGACTCTTAGAAATTTAATAATTAGTGTTTGATAACATAAAAATATATTTATTTCGGAACAGTTCTCCCTTTTTTAAAAAACACCTTTTTATTTTACACTTTTTTTTTAAAAAAAAGTCCACTGAATACTTTAATGGATTTATGTACTAATTAATTTTGTAAGCTAAAACTTGAACAAAAGTTATGTTTCCAAGTAGCACTCGGTAATGCACAATTTTTCGCCTAAATTATTTTATGAGGCTCAGAATTTTGCGCACACAGCAACTTCTGGTGCGAGGTTATTTTTGAAATGTTTATACATAACAACACTGCACAGAAGCGGAATAATTTCAATTAACTTGTTTTAATGGCAGCTCAATTAATGCTGAAATTTCAGCCGAACTGTTGCTTTTGAAAACGCGCCCGACAATGATACCTTGACGTGAGCACTTCATACAACAATGGACGTCTGAAATGGAACACGCGAGCGCGTGAAAATTGCAATTTCGCTTTTGCCAAACCAAGGAATCTCGTACAATCTCGTGCGATATTTCAATGCATCAATTTCAAACTAGAAATTAATTAAATATAAATATTATTTAAATAAATATTAATTTAAAAATTAAATACTCGTCCTAGATTCCTTTTAATAATTTTATTATTTAATAAAGCCAAAGTAATTTAAAGAGGACTGTCTCAATAATTGAAGATTATCAATTTATTATACATAAATAGTGTTGTTATTGTATTAATTGTTCTTCAAAAAAATTTTCTATAGTCTAGATAATTCGACAAGTGAAAACGTCCCTTTTTTGGCCACCTATACACAAAACTGAGCCAGCTCATTTGCACCGCCGCTGCTTTCGTATAGTTCGCTCCACAGTGGAGAATAAGAAGGCGTAGACGTCATAACTGCGGATAAATTCGAAAATAACGAGCGACACGGCGCGCGATCCTGACCACCGGAGGGGTTCCACTTCCGAAAAAAATGGAAATGAGGGGGAAAAAACCGAGTAGGAGTAAAAAGAACAGAAAATCCGCACATAGACAGGAGAGTGCGAGGGTCGATAAGCGACCTCTTTCTTTGATTTTCGCTACCAGCGAATATGTATACCTCTGTGTGTGTGTGCGTGTGTTTGTATTTACCCAGATGCAGTTTGCACGCAACTGTTAATTTCGCTCTAGCGTGGAAAGAGAGAGAGCTGCTGGGACTTTTTTATATATTATTTTTTTCCTTTGTATCCTTAGACTTCGCATTAGAACTGCTCAGCTCGTTTTTACGCCCATTTCGTAGATTTTATTGAGCATCCTTCTCCTAAACTATCTTACTCACTACATATAAAATGAACAAATATTTATTAAAATCCAAGTTAATAACTTTTGGAGTTCATCAAAAAAACAAATAAAAATAATGTTTGTTCGCTGAGTAGACTTTAATGAAACACGACAAAAATACAATATCGGCTCGAAACCTGAGATAATAATGATTACTAATAATGTCTGAAAATTGGTTTAAACATAATAAAAATTTACAAAAATGCAAAAAAATCCACAAGCAAAGCGGTTTCATGAAAATATCGAGCTTTTTTATCTCAGAAAAATATTCGAAAACCATAGACTTCTATTATTCTATATTTAGATGATAAAAACATATCAAGGTACTGTAAACGAGCGAAAAGAGTGCGTCGCAAGTCGGTGTATTAAAAGTGAATTTCCAGGTCGAGTAGGCAAAAGAACGGCGTAATTAAACTGCCGCGCAAAAGTACCAATTAACACCATTCGATTATAAATCAAACAGGCTCCAGACACACCTGACAACTGAACATCCAATGGAACGTGCTCGAGTAGCGCAGCACGCAGGGGGGAGGGGGGAGACAAAGCTGCGAGAGCATGCTAAATTCCAGTACGTTTACGCTGTGCGTCGTCACCGTAGTTCGCTCTCTACATACGTGTATATCCTGCTACATAGAGTACTCTGCGCTTGGGTATACGCTCGTGCGCGCCTCGACGTGGCACTCGACGAGAGAATTCAACGTCCCGTCTAATACGAGTCCGCAAGCGCGCGCCCGCGCACTGACGCTTGTTCTCCTTGTCTCACGTGCGCCTCGGCTTCGAGAAGCTCTTACTCGACCTCATACATTTTTCCAACCGCCGACAACTGCTCCTGTTTCCTCTCTCTCTCTCTCTCTCTCTCTCCTTCTTCTCTCTTATTCTTCCATAATGCTGTTCGCTCACTCTCTCTCTTAAGGAGATTTCGCAGCGAAGAAAGCTGAAAAACTACTATCCGATGTTATTTAATAGCTCGGCAGAATTTCTTTCTCCCTTGGAATTTTATGACATTTGTAAAGGGAATTCTTGTTGAAGCTTCCTTCTTCTTCTTCTTCTTCTTCTTCTTCTTCGCTGTAACGTGAAATCTTTTTCGAGGGGACTAGCGAGTGCTTTTTCTCTCGGAGTTGTAAAAAGTAATGTCGATGCAATGCATCTTTTTAGAGCCGCGCGAAAGTTTAATTAACCTGTCACTATATATTTAATATAGCTTTATTCGAGTATACGCAGTAAAAAGTTTCAAAGCTTAAAAAATTTTTGTACATAGAGGCTCCAACAATGATTCACGGTATTGTTATCGATTTATTCAGATGTACACCTGGAGACAGTTGTTGTTTTCAATTTGGCAAGGTAGTAAAGTAAGTTCGATGCGTGGGTGTGTAAGTTTTGCCTGGGAAGAGCTGCTTACGCCAAGGTGGGGGACCAAGAGAGCTGGGAAATGCTTGTACACCGGAGCGCGCATATAAAGTAAAGTAGCGCCGTGAAAGGAAATAGGATCCAGTTTGTGCAGTGACTGTTGGACTGCTGTTTGGAAAGCGCCCGGCTGAGATATCCATTCTTTTCCGGTGCAGAAAGAAAAAACAGGGCGGTACTCGAGTCGATAATGATCGAATCGCTTTTAAAGCTAATGAGCCAGAGGCGACGTGCGAGAATTCACTTCAATGCACTCGGATGACTTGACGCTACTTTCTTTTTCTACTTGTGTATAATACGTTTGTACCGTTTAATTAGATTTGCGCAGTTGAGGTGTAGAGTTTTGAATGTGGGATATATGTTTTGGCGCGATGTTTTAATAGGTAGAAGCGAAGGTATTCGTGGTTGTTAAGTGGGGATGTGTATACTACACCGTTGTTACAAGACCAAAAAGTATAGTAGTAAAAATAAACTTGGCGCTACTAGCTCTAGGCGGACCGCAAGAAAATCGATAGCAGATTTTCATCTTTTATAAACGTGCTTATGAGGAAATATAAGCCAAAAAGTTTATTCTGCTTTGTTGAAAAAGAGTGCGATGATTATGAGAAGTGTAAATTGAGTGAATTTTATTAATTTGTGGGAATTTTGGCAAAAGGAAATTCAAGGAGTTTCGAATAGCAATGAATTTTATTTAAAAAATTACATTTTTATTCCAACTTTTTCATACAAGCTTCTGTATCGGAATAATATTAAGAAGCATGGCATGTACCAAATGAATAAAGCGCTAATGAAATTCTTTCCATCCGTATATTTACTCACTTAAATTTTTTTGTTAGAAAGGGGTTAAACATGGTTTGCTTGCAGTAAAATGTAAAAAGGCGAAAGAATTTATGTAGAAGCTAATGAAAGGATGACGAAGGTGAAGCGTTTAATTAAAATCATTATTGTATTTAATATTCTTTGAGCTTAATTTTTCTCAACACATCAGAATTTTTTTGAAAATTTTTCTTTGTAAATATATATATTTAAGATATGAGAATTTTCCATCAATTTCTTCAAGGTTTCACAGTCTCGGAGGGATGCTATTTTTTAAAAAATTTCTTTTAGACTCTGGAGGATAGTGTGAATTTCATTGTTTTTATCTAGTGAGTAGAAGTAGCATTTAGCTTGGGTAGCAGTTAGTTTAGGCTTGAAAACTCTTTAAAAGTTGAAATCTATTAACAAAAAGAGTAGTGTTATTCAGTATATTGATAAGAATTAATAAAACTTGTATGTCACTGTAATCATTCCGTTAAGGATAATTTGCAACTCGACTTCCCGCTAACATCAGAATAGTAAGTCGATTAAGTTATTGTGATGTTAGATACAAGATTAGTTCAGTAAACTACTGCTTAAACGAAAATTATCAATAAATCGTTATAGAGCTAGCATTTATTTTCACATCTGCATAATTATATACAGTTTTCGCAGTTTTTTAAGACATTTGCTGTGAATTTCATATTATGTAAGTAGTGATACGTACGTCATATTATATAAGTAGTGATACGACAGTTGCCCCAAAATTTTGTTAAATGGAGATATCTAAGAGAAACGTTTTCCGTAATGTTTAATATATTTTGATCAAAGATTCAATTTACATACTCAAATAAAATATGAATTATTATATTCACTGAAGACATACTACAGTATAGTTTCTAGTTTAACAAAAATGTTCATGTACTCTATATCTGCGCAATACATTTTATCCTGGCTGGAAAGTTTCTAATTTTCGCCACCCTATAGAAATTCTGCATTGTTTGCGGTGCTAGTGTTACTGATCACACAGCGAATTAAATGCAATGCTTTCAAATTTTTCCCTCGTAAGTATCCAATTAATACAAACCACACAAATTCATAATTTTTTGTTTTATCACTTTGAAGGATAAAAGAACTTCTCTAATTTGGAGAACAGTTTTAAAGCTAAAAATCAGATTACCGTATGCAGATTACATTCTAATTTTATGATAATCAAAAAGCGAATTTAGAATAAAACTGAAGCCCACATATATATTTCGAAATAGTCCAAACTTTCGTCGGGCGTATATCGTTATCCCGCATGAAAATTATGCGCAACAATATTAGTAAAAGTGGCTGTGTTAAAATTTTATGAATTATTCACCAATATTTAAACTTTCTTAAGCCAGGGGAAGTTGGGAGCTCCTCCAAACTTACCATCCGGCAGCCCTCTCAAAATTCTAAAACGAATATTTCTCAAACTTCCGGCAAAAGAATCGACACAGCCATAGCCTTAGGCGGTAAACCACGCGCAACAATATTTCACCTCTCTCTTTTTCGACCTGCAGCACCTATACCTATATCTATTATATACTCGTAATTCGACCGATGCATTTTCCTCAGGACTGGAGTGGATAATACCAGAAATAAATGTATTATCCTTCTCGCTAACATTCGAGTGCAAGCTGAAGTCGAGACGTTGAGCTACGACGATGGTTTTGCATTTTCGATGAGATAACGCGATACCTCTTCCGCCTCTGCGAACAAGTTGTTCTGAATAAGAGCGATGCATTCATTATTAGTTCGCTACTGCATCTCTAACAAAAGCGTAGCGCTACGATAACATGGCACGTTGCATATTTTTGGGCTATGAATTTAGGTAAACATTTCTATTCTTTTTAATCAGACAATTTGCTTTCGAAGACAGAATACACCTTCGTTTCGCAGACAATTTAAACCTCTCCCTCGCGCCAAATCTAGATTTTGCCATCGCGCAGCATTCCAATCAAGGAGCGCAGAAAAAAGCTATAGCGATATAGAGAAAAATAAAAAAGCAAAACTAGCCTCGCGTTATTGGGCACGCGCACGACATCACATCACGGCTACATCCACGCGCTCCTACACACACACGGTCACAAAATCCCACAGCAGAGCGCATAAGACCTCACGTAGCTGCATGCACGGCAGTAAGATAAAAAAAAGGAAAAGATACAACCATCATACTACCAGTCTTCAGCGAGAGCGTGACTTGGTCAACTCGAAAACCCCTTTAGCGCTCGCGGCAAGAGGAAGGCAGGAAGATCGAGAGAGAGAGAGAGAGAGAGAGAGAGGAGGGGGAAGAGCTAAATTCGTTTACTGCGGCGCGCACTAACTTTTCTCTCTGTGTCTTGGACAAGCGCGAGGGAAAGCGGCGACAAGTAGTCGAAGGGTATAATGAAAACAAGCGTCTGGAGCTGAAGCGTGCATTTAATTGCATTCTTCTTGCGTTCTTTTTTTTTTAAACGCTCACTTTTATGTAAATCGAATTCGCATCTCTTGTTCATAATTTATTTCGATTACCTTATCCAATTTTGAAACGGAATCCTTTGCTTAGTTTCATTATCGGGTCCACGTAGAGATGATCCCTGTGGGAACTATTTGACAATTTATAATTAATTGCCATGCAATATAAATCGATTGCCTTGTATTGCATAAAATTTAAATAAGTTTTAATTCAATTTAATAAAAAAAAAAAAAATTTAATAAAATACAAATGTCGCTTTAAAACGATTTATGATAAGGTATATTGGAGTTATTTTAAATCTATTTTTCTAAAAGTATTAGAAATATATTGGATGCTACTCTTTAGTGCAATATCATCGATATACTGGCATTATATTATCAATGTAGCTCCCAGAAGAATGATTTCTACGCATGCAATAAAGTTTCAGCTAATTGGTTACAACGGTATGTCGTTTAAATATCTATAATTAGCTGTAACTTTGTAAGTTTTAATAATTTATTAATTTTGAAATTGACGACTCCCCTTGAGACAAATCAATGCACAAAATAAGACTATTTAAATTGAATTTAATAGTTGAGTGCTGTTTTAATTCAATTTCTGTTCCAATTCACTATAAAATAATGTTTATCGTCATTTTATGTATGTTACTTCCTCATAATATTAATTTTTGCACTATATTACGATCAGAAACTTTTATACAATTGTTTAAAATCAAGCAATTAAATGTCTCGTGTATTAAAGTTTGGCTACAATTATTTTGAGAAAACTGCTACTATACAAAGGCACGCAGAGTTATTTTTAATAATTACTGCCGGGTTTTCTTGTTCGTGTTTGGAGAAGCTCACGTAAATCAATTGGTTCGATCTATAAATTTTTTCCTTTTCAATTTAACATCGTTTCTCATGCATCATAATTGGACGATCAGCCAATTTTGTTTTATTTTGCATTCAAAGAAAATAAATTGTATATTGATACCTGCGTTCGTACAACTTTACTAAAGTCAATTAATCGGGAATGTCTTAATTGCGGTAAAAAGTTCATGTAGCCAAACTTCGTATTGTAAAATATAAATGTTCGAGAAGCCGCACACGAATTAAAAAATTCCTTTACCGAAAATACTTGTAATATGCACTTGTGAATCTCTTCGACGAAGGGTTTCCTATATCCTCGGCATGATCGTATAGTCTCGGGAACGCGGAACTCCGAGGTTCGCAACCTATCGGCAATGTGAAAACTATACTTTCCCATCGGGAAAAGAAAAACCGTCTTTTTTTTACGTCTTTCTTTCTTTTATGCGTTCTTTTTCGCGTATTTTGCTAAATAGAGATAAAGCGTCAGTGCTAGATTTAGTGGCAACTGAGACCATCTACTATCTAAATAAGTATTTTGCAATTCATGATGCAATTTAAATGTACATTCCTATGTATCGAATTCGAAAAAAAAAAAAAAAAAATGAAATGCCACAGCGGCGGCAAAAACATCACTCGTCAAATAAGTGGAACGCATGACTTCTATTTATGAGGTATTCAGAAATGCACAGTATCATATACAGTGCCGACGCGTGCTAGAATAAATCCCTCGATACAAATTAAAAATAGAACGCATCGCTGCAGTCGCGCACTATCCTCGCGCGCGCACGCCTGCGAAAAAAAAAAATAAACAACGGGAAAAAATAAAGCTGCAGCGAGTCGAGAAACCATGCGAAGAAGTCAACGTCAAACAATTTATTCAATCACGCGCCCGGACAATCCCGCCGCGCTATAAATGTGTACAGATTCATCTCGCTCTCCCACGCATTCGTACATACATATGTAGCTGCAAGCGTGCGTCCAATGACGAAAAAAAGGAGGAATACGTCCCAACAAAAACAAATAAAGAATAAACATTCGCAATTGCATTCGTCACTGGTCACTAATTGTATTTTTTATCCGGTACGACACGCGAGTTAAATTGTCGAGACAAGGCAATAAAAGTAGGGAAAACAGAGCTTTAAAAAAATAAAAGGGAGGAAAGAGAGTTGTCGGGCGCGAACGCAATTAAATTTTTTTTCACCCTTCCCTTTCCCTCTCCCTCTCTCTCTCTTTCTCTCTCAAAGCAGCTACTATACTAAGCCCCCCTTCCCCCCAGCTGGTGTATTTCTCATCATCTTGCACGCCCAGTCTACAATCGCTGTGCTGCACCTATTAGCAATTTCACACTTTAGTTTCAGTAGCACCTGTCTAAGACGAGTGCTTCACACATTTCACGACCGCTGCATTTGCAATGAGTCTGTTCGCCCGTTGTTCTCTCGCTTTTAAGGACCGAGTTTAGAACATGTGATTGCACGTGGGAGACATGTAAGGATCAGCCAACAGTTTTCACTGGATTAATGTCTCCCTTATAGAAAAAAACTCAGATATCAAAGGGTTAAAGCATAACGATTTACTACCTGGAAACCAAGCCACACTTTAACTCAAGTAAAGACCTTATTTTAGAATGAAATAGTACTAATTAATCCAAATCAACATAAATAGTTTACATAGCCTGGCGTGAAGTTTAGCTAAGCTAATAATTTAGCGCTAGTTAAGGCAATTTATATTGTTCTCCAACGTTTCCGGGAAGAAAACTGTATTATTCCATGACGAGCGTCAGATTAACTTTGTGAAGACATTGTATCCAGCATTCGAGCAACGCCCGAGTCCTAGTTCGAGTATTTTGCCAACTATGTAACATCATCTAAGTAAGCATATACTTTATCCTTTTGTTTAAGTCTTGTAATACACAGGAATCCATTATACGTTGAAATGCTACAAGCAAATTGTTTGCATCCAACTGGTTTGTGAATGAGCTCATAATACTTGCTATACGTGATTCGCGAGAGCATTTCCGTTCAACCTGCTTGAAAATGGAGAGCATCTGATAAAGTGATTCACTGTAATAATGGATGTACGCGCATCACCTGTATCAATGAGACATTGTTAGGGGCCAGACTATCGTTAGCTATCTTTGAATTAGTAAATTAAGTTTTGACTCTGACCAAGATTATTGATGATATCCAGATGCAGTATAAATATTGAATTTTGAAAGGAAAAAACTTATAATCTATTTTTATTAAATTTCCTGTAATATCGTATGCGAAAACTAATAATTATACATTTTCGTTTTACTTTATATAAATCAAATCAATTTTACGTCAATCGTAACTGTTTTAATATCATACCAACTGAACTCTCAGTTTTCACGATTGCAATTTCTTCCGTAATCAATACAACCTTTGAACGAAAATAATGCGGAGGGCATTATTTTCGTGTAGCCCACTAAACACGAAAGAATTCCTTGCTTCCGGATCTTTAGGCGTATGTCTGTGAATAAGAAGCGAAATAGGGAAAATATGCAAAGCACCAGGAACGCTGGAATATCAATGCACATATTGTGCATCCTCACGTCGCGCAGGAGAGAAAGAGAGAAAGAGAGAAAGAGAGAGAGAGAGAGAGAGAGAAAAGTTCCGAGCGCCACCGTGGATCTACTTCACCTGCTCTCTCTCTCTCTCTCTCTCTCTCTTCTGCGGGCGCTTCTCGCCGCGGAATTCCTCTCGCGTGGCATGAATTTTCGTGGCTCGGAGCGCGTGGTGAAAGAGGCGACTCGAAAGTGGAGTGTAAGCTGCCGTCTTCTGGCACGCTGAAGTGTTACTCATCTTATAGTTCGCTGCTTTCGGTGTGTGTATGTGTGCGAAAAGAAACGATGAAGAGAGATGCAGCCCTGGAGAGATAAAGATACGGGGTAGAAGCTAAAGTTGTCTTTATTGCGCCTCGTGTTTTGCAGATTTACCTTACTCTTGAATAAAACAACTTTATGCATCGTTGAAGGAGAGAGAAAAATGTGTGTAAGAAGTTGGATGAAGAGAGTGGATGGCAAGTGATTGAAAAGGAGTAGAGCAGAACCAGGTATATAGTAAACCCCCAGGGATAATGTAAACTTTTTTAATTATTTTCTGGCAAATATAATGTTGGTAGAAAAGTGGCCAATTACGAGGACTCGTTACAATTTGCAAAATTGTACCTATACTTTCTTTTTTTGTAAACTATTATTTATTTTTATAAATTAACTAATTTCATTGATTTATTCACACGACGTCATATCCAAAAGCCTATATTTGGTTATTTGTTTTTTTTGACTAGTAATTTGTACCGATTACGAAAAAAAGTGTCTATTGAACAATTTATAAACTGAGAAAATACAAAAAATGAAACGATAAATACTAGGAAAAAGTGTTGGGCATATAGAACAACATTTTTACTTGCTCAAATAATCTTCTCAATATAGTAAATAACAACTGAAATTATATCAGGCAACAAGAAAAAAAATTGTTTTGAACAAGCAAAGAATCAGAAAAGCGTTTGAGCAATAATGTTCTTTATTAAATAATTGATGAATTGTATTCAAACAATATGACAATTTTCTGATGCGTTCAGTCATCCGAAATATATATTTCAAATAATTATGCAGTATCGATAACGTAACCTGATACCGTAAACACCAATATCGATGCGGAATTTAAAAAATATGCAATAGACGAACTTCATTACGAATTCCAATAGAGGCTAGCCAATGCGATCGAGTGATCTGTGAGAAAACGAATTACTGATATAGAAAAAGAGTAGAAAAGAGAGCGTGAGTGAGATTAAAGGGACGGTGAAGAGAGAGAGAGAGAGAGAGGGGGGGAGGGAGGATGTTGAAGGTATATGGGCAAGGCTGTACGTGGAGCGAGGCGGCGAACTACTTTCCACGCGCGGCGGCAGGGACGGCGGCTGCGGTCCAAGGGGCCGGTTTTAATGAACTTTGCATAATGTTATTCACGAGTCCTTCGCGCGTTTGTCCTCGGCGTCGCGGCTGCCTCCTGCTGCTGGCATATTAATTTAACCGCGAAAGCTCGAGCATTCCCCAACTTTATGACTGCCGCGCAAGGCATCGCAGGGCGTCCCAACACCTTTTTTCTACTTAGAAAACCGAGCAAATAATAATAATTCGATTTCGATTTCAAACTGGCTCCCGCGAGGCCGCACCTTTACATTATCGCTCGTGGATGGTCGAGGGAGAGGATCGCAGTTGGGATGAGAACGTCGCGAGGCAATGAATTCTGATGAATAGCGCGTTACGCATTCCGCGCAATTCGCAATTACAATGATATCGAGAATTTCTTTGTACAATCAACCGATGAGAGGTGAAAGTATTTTGATTGATGAAGTTACGAATTTTTTGGCTACGTTCTTTTTTGGGGGATGGTTCGTCACGTTGATTGAGCGAGGAAAGTTTTTTTGGGTGACGGCTTGTTACAGTTCTAGTTTGAAATGTTGATGATCGAGCTGTTCGTTTTGGTGATGAGAAATTTAGTAATTTGCGGTAACCCCCTGTCAGCAGCAGAAATAAATAAGAAATTTTGGGTTACCGGCATTTGATGAAGGATAAGAGTAGAACTCTTGATGAAGGAATACCCATCATATCTGCAAATCATTTGAGCGTTTTATTAAGCTTCTTGCTACAACATTTCTTTAATTTTTAGATATTTTTCGATTGAACCAATTATAGAGTATAATTTCATCGATTTCCTTTCTATCGATTTCCAAGAGAACATTTATGCAGTAAAGACAATGGGCAACATATCTAGTTTAATTCTCTATTATTTCTAGTCCAATAAACGTAAACATAGCTAAAGGGCATCAAAGAACCAGAATCATGAAGTGAACTTCATCAGTGTATCTAGTCAATGGCAAAATCAACGAGTCTAATATTCTAATTATGAGGATAGCATAATACTACTGAATTTAGTCGAACGCATTTTCGGGCTGTCGTTTCCGCAAAACCATGTGTTCTAAAAGCGCTCACAATAAATTAGTAGAGCTGTAGTGTCAACCACTGGTTAAAGTGACTCTGTAATCAATGCGTGCTGACGGTAATAGAACTCTATTAGATGACACAAAGGATTCTAATCTATGTAATAAAGGATTTCCTTGATCAGTTTCATTTACTTTCCGTGGTCATTATAGGTTTACGAACAATGCCTTTAATAGCAAATGAAAAAATCATTCTCATACTTGATAATTATTTCTACTTCAGAATTCGTAATAATTGATAAATATGAATTATCAAAATTTGAATCAACTTCAAAGATAGTTACTGTATTTTTGGAACTTAGTTAATCACAATAAAGGAATATGCTTGAGAATAGATAAACCATCAAATCTAAAACCAACTGGCGGCAATTACCCACTTTATTCCACTTTATGCTGTCCAACGGAGTTCGCAGTTAGCGAGTTGGCTAGGTACAAAAGAGCCGCTGCCAATCCACTCAATTTCCCGATAAACAGCTGGCGGCTGCTGCGCCATCCCGTCTAAAACGCGAGGCTCAAACGAATAAGTCGCCGGCAGCGGCTTTAAAACCTTGGACCGACTTAGAGCTGCTTTTACCTTCATTGTCGACCTGTAATTAATTAAATCCCAACACCGGTCTCAATAGACTTGGGCGACGTTCATAGTAGCTCTCTCTCTCTCTCTCCCTCTCTCTCTGCCTTTCGCAAGCCTCTCAATTACCGCGTCCATTGGCTTGTCGAGGATCTACCCGAGACTATAGCTACGAGGGGCCACGAGGAAGACGCCCTCGTATAGCTGGCCGCGGGCGCATTGTTGGAAGTTCGCGCGCTCTTGCCGCGGGCGAATCTACTTGCGATGCCGTACACCTTTCTCCTCCCCCCTTTTCTTCCCCCTACTCACTCTCTCTCTCTCTCTCTCTCTCTCTATACCTTCCACCTTTTCTCTCTCGCGTACCGATCGGCAGGGAGGGGGGGAGGGGTTAGAACCAGAAGTTGCTTTTAGTTTTTTTTCCCCTTCCTTTTCTTTCCGCTGGCGCTCTATCGTAAATCGGATTTAGAGATCGTGTTTCCACTTTTTATGCGGTACGTGAAAAAAGTAAGTTGTTACCGAGCTCTTGCGGTTGGGCGCCGCTGTTGGGCACGACGCCGCCACCGCCGTTTTTACGGTTCACTGAGGCGCCTTTGACGGACAGTTTATTGGCCTGTCGCGGATTGCTCTCCTTATTTTGGGAAAGCTGGCCTTGGGTGTGATAATGCCGTTTCAAAGATTAGATCATTGAAATTTCGCCGTATATATCCCGGGAAATAATGTGGTTGGTTTTAGTTGAATGTAATTAGCGGCAATCATTGATCTTATCCGTATTCATAAATATTAAATTTCTGTTTCTTTCGCTAATTAATAATTCATCGAATCAAGTAGAAATAATGTTTGGAATACGTTTATTCAGAAATACTATTCGATCGCGTTTGCATTTTTGAGATAAGGGAAGAAAATTAATGAAGATTTATTCTTAACATTTTAGAAAGCAACATACCTTTTGTATCATGTATTAATTAATGACGGTTGTTTATTCTGGATTAGAATCAGCATTTTTTATACATGATGTAGAAGAACATTTCAGCTTTAATACGAAAGGAAACAATATTTTGACTGTTCTGAAATAAAAGTTATAAAAGGATTGACAGAATACTATACTACTTTCATTTTTATTCATTTTAATCGTTGATAAAATTTGTTATTGTTGTATCTATTTTAATGAATAGTTAATTTTATAAATTTTTTATCTTACATTTCTGAATTTGTATGGACATTTCGTATAATGCCAATGGTAGATATTCCTATCATTGTACTTCATGATGCTTGAAATACACGCTTATAGCTATCGTTTGAAAAAAAAATCTTTTATTTTTTTCATCGACAAACGGTCGCACATGAAAATTCAATTAATAAAACATGATGGATCGCCCACGAATATGAGAATTCAAGTGTATACAATATGAGAAATTGACTATGAATATCGACTTTTTTATTTTACGATGTTCGTTAACGATAAAAGTCACAATTGAATTTCATTCTAAAGTGGCATTTTATCTATCCAGGTTTATATGATAAAATTATAATATATGCATAGGGATTATAAATAATTGAAATGTCTTTGTAGTTGTCATCGGAAAAAAGTTTGAATGAAGCAATAGAATGAAACACGAGTTGAATAAACCCTATGTTATCGCTATTTAAATTATATTGATTTTATAGAATTGGGATTGGGATGACCCATATATGCGTATATATACATAACATTATCGAACTACCATAACTGTTCAACAACAAGGTTTCATTGATATGATTTCGTAAATAGCAGTTCAAAGGGCCGATCACTATTGCCAACTATACGACTTAATAATCAAGCGTGATAGTAATTGAAATGCTGCAGGGATTGAAGAAATCATGGCCTCGAACGATACGAAAGTAGAGAGAGAGAGAGAGAGAGAGAGAGAGAGAGCTGGGCGTTGCCGTTTTAATAGGAATTTGCTTGTAACGCTCTCAGAGCTAGGCGAATCGAGGCTAAAGCTACAGGCAAGAGAAGGGAGGAAAAGAGAGCGAGAGAGAGAGAGAGAGAGAGAGAGAGAGAGAGAGAGAGCGCAAGAAGGAATAAAAGAAAAGGCCAGTATTCCCCGGCACAGCGAGCCGAAGAAAAACGAGCTCACGTCCTACGGCTGCCAGTGCGAGCGAGAGAGCGAGCGCGAATATAAAGCGAAGGGGGGCGCTCGCGCAAGGGGTTGAAGGAGATTTCAACCGGATTCGAAAGAACACTCCACTTGTCGAGGAGCTTAAAGTGATTGTCGTTGCGCGAACTCGGGGAACAGCTATATGCGCGCACCTCAGCTATTATTCACGAGCCGACTGCTTCTTAGCATTTAAATGCCGCGGAGCGATGCGCCACTTTGCACTTTTCTTGCTGCTCTCACTCTCTCGCGAGCGAGCGCTAGAGTCTTCACTCCCCCCCGCCCCCGTCCGCGAGCATCTGAGTAGATAAGACGCG
The DNA here is from genome assembly GCA_900490015.1 of Megastigmus stigmatizans. Taxonomy (NCBI): domain Eukaryota; kingdom Metazoa; phylum Arthropoda; class Insecta; order Hymenoptera; family Megastigmidae; genus Megastigmus; species Megastigmus stigmatizans. The sequence continues at coordinate 12,471 of UELV01094423.1, read as the reverse complement.
AGCTGCCTGGATGTGTATACATAAACAGGTGAGAGCACGGCAAGTAGTTTCCCCTACTGGGTGGCGGAGGGTCTAAATTAAATCGAGCAGATCCGCGCCTCTTAGCGCAGGCGCATCGGATTCAAGAGACGAGGAACGCGGTGCACAGACACGATCCTCCGGAGATTTCCACCAGACTGTCTGCGATAGTCCATCTTCCGCATTACGATTATATATATATATATGCTTTTCGCGTTCCTCTGTAGAGACGCGCGTTCTCTATCGTTTCTTATACTATCGTCTGTGCACTTTCCTATAATGCATGTCTTCTCATCCTATTTTTCTCCCGGTCTCCGCTCGGTCCTGGTTTTGCCTCCCGAGGATAATCATATTCCGCGCCTGGTTTGCTCTCCAACTGTATTATAATCCACGTTCTCCGATATGCAAATGTCGTGTATACGAGAGTGTGTCGTCCTTTATATCGATCAACGACAATCATCTTGACCGAGATCAGAGGTTGTTTGTATGGATATTTATTTGCATGGTCACCTGGATTTAGCTTTTACGGAAAGGGGGATCGCGCCCGCGCGAGTGTTAAATAATCAAAGATTCCATTATCATTCGGTTTAATGGGTGCACACGCTCAAAAAAGTGTGTGTGTGCACCAGCGCTACGCTTATAGCGCGCTTTAACTTGACGTTAAAGTTGGAAGATCGCGCGAGCGCTCTTGGAACGAGGTATGCATATAGCGATGGAACTGCTGCTGCTGCTGCTGCTGGTGTACTCTGAGAGCTCGCCTATACCTGTGAGATAGGTGAAATAATTCATTTAAGTTTCAGCTCTATGAAGAGCCTTCGTTACGATTATAGCGCGATGATTCGCATTGATCGGCTGCGTTTATTCTGCATGGAGACGATTTCAGTTACTGTTTAATGCCTTGACTCGTTCTCTGATTTACTATTCTTACATAAATTTGTACTGATTAACAATATTTGTGGATATTTCACGTTTTGTGGCTTTTCTTTGGGAATTATTTATTTATTAGAAATAGAATTAAACTTGTACTTCGGAATTCCAGGGAGGAAGATGCATCCGGTACAGCATTAAACTTGCTCTTACAGTATAATGTTATATTTGTATACAATTCATCAAGCTATCAGTTTGCAGGCAGGTTGACCTAATTTCTAAAAACTTTGAATGACAAAGCAATGAAACAGTACAATTCAACTAGGAAAAAATGATTTAACTAGGTCAAATTCTGTATTATAAGATCTGTAGTAACCATTTTTATTTTATCTTTCACTCATCGTCTGGCTGTGCAACTAATCTTCTAATAAATTTTCATGGCATACGTGTTTATTAACGAAAAATACAATAAACGTTTGTTTCGCTATATTAGATGTCGACTGAAAAATACTACAATCCCACTTTTAATCTATACTTAATTCCACAATAAAATACGAAAGACCATTCGCAAACACAGTCGGCAAGAAGCACCACAAATCATCATAAATTTGCTTACAACAAAAACAACTTCTCTCGCTCGCTGGGGCAATAAAGCCTCTTTTTATTCCAGGAATCACATATCCGTTAAGCATATTCGCGCTCCTCCTTTATCGCCCACACACACAGACACAGACACACCCGGTCCCCTCTTTCTCTCATTTCTCGGTCCTCACTTATCATCTTAGCATAGTCAGAGAGAAGGGGACAACTCTGTCAGTGTGTGTGTCTGTGCATGTGGAACAGAGCGACAACTTCGCTTTATCCTCGGCGGCGCACGTGCGTCACGTCTGGGCAATGGATATGGGAGAAGCATGAGATAGACTAGACAGTTCCCCTTTAAGGAGAATGTCGCGACGACGACTACGACGATGTTGTTCCCTCGATTCACTATGAGGCTAAGACCGGCGAATCGATCGTCGGCGGCGGCTTCTGTCGCTACTTTTTTCTTCCACGGGCTACAGCTTAAAAAGGCCAGTAGGATCTCTCTCTCCCTCTATCTCTGGTTCTCTTTCTCGTTTTTCCTTGATCTCCTTCACTTTTCTGTCTGTTCTCTCGCGCGGTTCTGGTCTTCCATTGCACGACGAACATCGTGGAAAATCTATCCGCTGCTACGCTTCCCTACCGCACCACTGCAGTCTTTCTTCTCTTCTGGGAAAGCGACGCACAGTAGTCTCTTTCTTTCTTTCTTTCTTTCTTTCTGTGGCCGTACCGCGAGTGTTTCTTCCTCTTATATAGCGTGTGTATGTGTGTGTGTATGTGTGTGTGTGTGTGTGCGTCGTCCCGTAGCTTTCTTTCTCGACCCTTTCGCACATACCGCGCGTGGCTGACCCGGTATCACGAAATTCAAATTCGCAGGGATTGAAAATTCATCCGCGGGTCGCCGAGAGAGGATTTCCGAGGGCAGGCTTCGGGCTTCTTGCCTCCGCTCTCGTCCTTATGCGCATGCCGCGAATCATATTCCCGACTCTTTCGTATTTGAAATTGATTTTATTAACCCTTATTTTTTTAAAACTGGGTCTCGTATCGTGAATCACCACCCTTTCAAGGAATGAACGGATTTGCGGCGTATCAACTAACGTGGGATCTGATATAGTGTAGATTTTTTTTGGGGGAATTTCGTTAAAATATAGGAGGCGACATTTTCAAAATTCAGGGTACGTTTTGCTGCAATATCGCGAGATCAAATTTAGGAATTTTGGAGCGCGTTTTGAACAGTAATGCTGCGAAATTTAATGGTAATCTAAGAAGAACGTGGACAAAATAATTAAAATATGATAAATTGAAAGATATAGACAATTAACAAAAAATGTAATATTTGGCTGATAATCAGAATATCTAAAGAAAGTCGATGAAATTTTCAAATGAAACCTAGAACGCTATAGCTTATTATTTATAATAACGATACACTTTTCATTTTTTTAAAGCGTATAAACTATTCAAAAAACTAAACAAATTTTTCAGAATAAAATTTTTTCCACCAAAACTTTAATCTCTACTTCAAACTTTTAGTTCAGGTTCTCAATATACTTCCATGTAAAGTTTCCGAAAGTTTTTCTAGACTTTTTCCGTAAACCGTTACAAGTTTACAAACCACAGCTACAACGTATGCAAGCATTACGTGCACACAAATTCTTCCTCTGAATATTTCAATCTTCGAAGAATAAGAAAAAAATATTGTTCTCTTGCCAACGATCAAACGTGTCGAGAACCTTTATTCATCTCACGTAAAATGAAGAAGTAAAAACAGCCTGAGTCAGAGCTAAAAAAATAACCGAAGCAAGGTAAAAAAAAATAAAGACTGACAATAAAATCATCTTAATTACATTCTAACACTAAAAGAAAATTAACTAAGCACAAGTATAAAATTTAAATGGCGCTGTTGATGTTTTGACTAAATGAAAATTTCAGTCCTGAAATTACTTCGCTCGAGAATCCTTAATACCGAGCTATAACGGTAGTTTTCCAAGGAGCGAAGAGTAGAAAACGCCCCGAACGCATCTAAGCTTCACTATCTTCTCTTTCTCCCTCTCGCGTTAGATCTCTTTTCCATTCTTCCTCTCTCACGCTCCACTTGTACGCTACTTGCGTTCGAGCTGCCTTTCCTGCCTAATTAAAATTATGATGATTAAACTGGCCCTAAGTTCCTTCTCCTTCGCTTCTTCGCCTTCCCTTCTTTTTTTTTCATATCGTTTAATTTCCTCGCGCCAAGCTTCGCGCCAAATTACACGCTCCTTCGTTCGTGCGAGGAAAATGAAAGAGGAGCTGCACAAGCGACCGGGTGACTATATACTTAGAGAAAATATTTTTTTTCCGCCTCCTCCCCCTTCGACCTCCTCTCGCGCTCCTTGTATTCCTGGCGTTTATGCAATAAAAAGCGCGGAATGTGTAATCGGAATAAAGAGCAGTTTTATTGCGCTCGCGCGCTGCTCTCTACCCTTCGTTAACTCTGTCCGCCACCGGCGAGACGTTTCTTTCTGCGTAATGAAAACAAATTATACGAGCGAGATTTCTACCTTTTGCATTCAAAGCTTTGTTTTTAAATTTTCAGTCTGGGAAAAATTCGGTACTGTATTTTTTCGGTGATACCTATCTATGTTGTATAAACTTGAAAAAATATTTTATATACTTTTCTGTTTCTTTTTATACAGTTTCTGATTCTTTGCCGTAATAATAACTTCAGAAACAATAATAACAATTTATGATGTCTTAACGAATATGCAAATATTATGATTCAAAGAATTTGTCTTGGAAGAGCTTTAGTTTGACGACCTTCAAGCACTGCGTAACAAAACACTGCCAAGAAAGAATTGCAAAGAAAACTCGGTTTCGAAGACAAAAGTTCAGCCCCGACAGTCTCGCCTTAGCGACTCTCCTTCGTTATTACGAATTTTTTGTCCAAAGTAGGCGCGAGAACAGATGACGGGAAAGCGCATAAAGTACAATGAAATAGCCCATGCGACGAGCTGTGAGATTAAATAAAGAAACTAAAATTCGCCGTCTCCATAATAGAATTAACACATTACGGAGATTTACTGCCGCAGTTAACTTTTCATCTTATATTAATTTAAAGCTTCTTCTTCCTTCTTAAAACGCATAATTTTGCCTCGAGCTTTAACCTCTTCGCTGTTATTTCAAATTAATGTCTTAAAAAATTTGACTCGAGCTTTAATTAAAAAATGTACACGAATCTTACGCCTCGAGGCGATAAAGTCGGCTATAAATTCCGTCACTCGTCAAACGCGACGTGAAAAAGGAGAAGAGTTGCTGCATCAACCAATCGATACTCACTTCTATTTAATTTAAGCTGCTTTAAAACAAAACAAAAGTTCACTATTCATTAGTACAGCTGAAAGTCAAATACAAGTGGTGATTAATATTATTTTGCAAAAATCAAGTACCTCGACTCGGCATTTGGGTTATTGCTAGGCGAAACTGACGTGAATTAAGATGAGTGAATGATGGTGAGGTCGTTGAGGGCCGAAAGACGGTCGTTAAGCATCTTAAAAAGGCTGAAAAGAAGGAAAATGATAAACACGACTAATGCGCATTAAGGCAGACCTGCTTGACAAACTTACGATCCTATCGAGAGATCGACGTACTTTAATGGGTTTTGAATAGCCCGAAGCTTGTGCGAGAAGATCGAGAGCGATGATTAATCTCGGATAGAGCAGGTTGTCACTATTTCTTTTGTGTTTTTAAAACTACTTGAATGAGAAGACGCGATAAATTTGCTATTCATTGAGCTATTTTCTCTTCTTTTTTTGTCCGTAAAATCGTAGTAACAATGACGAAAAAGTAGTATTATATGTTATAAAACGAATAAGTTATATTATACGTATAACTAATTTACTATATGACCTTGTTTAAAAGAAAAGGCAATCTTCTACCATATTCGTTAATTAACCATGATTTTATCGTGGCGGTATTCAATGTCTGCTTGTGCATTATACAAAAGTAACGATTAATCATAATATTGAAATACTAGACTATAATTATTCAACATTTCCATTTATCTTTTGAATATTAATGCCTAGAGCTTCACAATTTCTTCATGTTTCAGGTGAGTAAGAGCTTAAGGTCACCTTCCCGCCTCACACCTTCCACACGTAAGTTTACGGATACTCTCATAATTACGACTCACATGACACACACACCGTACGCTTATGCATATTTACCAAAGTACCTCCACCAAGAATGCCATAAAAAATTCCTATCACTTATCACCATTATCAAGCCTTTTATGTCTTCTCGCTTTCCCTAAAAAAAAACCCTCGTCAGCGGATAAAAGCAAGATAAAGATTAAGAAGAAAAAGAAAGCTTCAGACCCATAGATAAAAAAGGCATGTAGCTACCGGTCAACCGTTAAGTGCCCAACGAAGAATGTTTTACCATCAAACGGCATAAATATGTAAAAAAAGAAAAAGAACGCCAAAGCGATGTAAGTAGATACTAGACTGTCGAGAGCAAGAGAGCGAGAGAGAGGGAGAGAGGAAAAAAGGAAAACGATCTCGAGTACCTGGGCGTGTCTAAATATTCATAAGACCGAGCGAATGCGCGCGCGTGCGCTTGCACCCTGATAAAAAGATGGACGGAGAGGCAGGGGGACGCGATGTATATGTAAGCGAAGCATAAGGCCAGAGAAAAAGAGAGTGAGAGAGAGAGAGCGCCTCGAAGATTCAGAGGGCTGATTAAAATTTCACGTGAGTGCAACTAGGTTGTCCGATAAAACCTACGGGCGCGATATAAACATAGACGGGCCGCGCGTGCGTGCATACACTCGGGTATACACGGAGTTTGCGGGGGAAATAGAGAGAGAGAGAGAGAGAGAGAGAGAGAGAGAGAGAGAGAGAGAGAGAGAGAGACGCCAGGCAAGGGATGTGCAAGTGCACGGGACATCATTAAAGTTGTGTGCTCGTGTAACGACTGGTTATAATGCAAATAATTGCAGTGGTGCGCACACCTTGGGCTAATGCTGGAATTACGACGATTGGTATCAGCCCTTGGGGTATACAACTGCTGCTTGGGTTCCTGCACAGCGGGCAAAATTCGGTAAATGTCCTTGGTCAGGTCTGGCTATCACGAATTTAGATTGTCCTATTCTAACGGACGATAGAGGTATTGCGATAATGCGCGCTTTAGGTGATTTCTTTCAAGTTCTCGTATGTGTACAGCTATAGGCGAGAGTTTGAAAATTTAATTATGCACACGTACATATGGTGCACGGAGAAGTGAATTCGAACTAGGCAGAATCGTCGAAGTTTAGTTTGAGAATAGAATCGTTGAAAAAAATCTTTCAAGCACTAGGTATTTAAAAAATCTCAAAATTTTCTGTACACCTCGCGCGCAGTCGAGAGAGAGAGAGAGAGAGAGAAGATTGTGCAAAACTCGGAGCGAACCACGCGTTCGCAAGAAAACAAAGCCCTCGCTCGGAATTGCCATTCCATGGGAGAATGTTTTTTCGAGGCATTGGTGGTATAGAGAGAGAGTGAGAGAGAGAGAGAG
>UELV01094422.1:77452-91469 GCA_900490015.1 Megastigmus stigmatizans | reverse complement strand
CACACACACACACACACACACACACACACACACACAGGTTTTCTCGATGGCTCGGCACTATATACATACATGCAACATCCGCGAGTCAGCTCGCACACACGCACTCACACACACATACACACACATACACAGAGAGACGCGTGTGCTGTGCCGCTCGACGCTATTATCACCGTCTTTCTCTCTCTTTCTCTTTCTCTCTCTCTCTCTCCCTCTCTCTGCCTCGGAGAAGCGAGTTCTGGTCGCTCGACGCGACTCACGGTTCAAGCTCAAGCCGCTAGAGCGGTACATACCGTATAGCTTATTGGGGGAAGAACTGCTCTCTGCTCGCGCTCGGCTCGCGCGTTCGTGAGACGTAACCGGCATTGCGGAGCTACTCCAAAGGTAAACGTAACCTTGCCAGTGTTCGCTCCTCGCGCTCTCTCTCACTCTCTCATACACACACATACACAGTGCATGCACACGCTCCTGCTGCTTGCTTTATACGTACGACGATGTGCCTGCACGTGGAAGTACACGCGTCCCTGCAGTATATATATACATATAAAGGAGTGAGTTTCTGTCTCTCTTTAGGAGGTGAGCAACTCTCTCGCTCTTTCTTACGCCGCATACCTACGTGCCATTAAAAGCCGCGGCTCCTCCCTCCTTTCCTCCTCTATAACTTCGCGGATTCTGTCTGTCTCTCTCTCTCTCTCTCTTCTTCTTCTCTACTCCTTTCGCGTATATTACACGTTCGCAGCGATGCTTTTTCTTGCGTATTCTCTCTTGCTTCGCTCCACCAATGTGAGTGTACCTATGTGCTTTCTCTTATCTCTCGCCGTACCGTGTGTGTGTGTACCTGGCTATGAGTATAAGGGCAAATAGCGCAGCGATTCTTTGCCGTAGATAAGGGATTAGTCCAGTGCGCTATTATCTAGTTACATAGATCATCGATCTCGCCAACTTATATTGCTTTACAGCTGGAGCTACACGACTCTGTTTGCTTACCTTTCCTCTCTTTCTCTCTGGCGCTCACGCGTTCTCGCGTTCTCACACCACAGAACAGTTTTTCACCGTTTTAAAAATAATACCGCGAGCCGAAGCCTTGCGCCTTTGCTCCGATTTCTGGCAAAAAAAGGAACCTATTACAAAGGAAAAATGTTTAAAGTTATTTATGTGTGGGTAGACGCTTGAATCATCGAGACAGCTCGCAAAACATCGCGATTACGTTTGATGATGGAAAAAAAAAACACGAGCCGAGACTCAAGGAGTGTCTCGCGCGCTTTCGTTATTGCGCACAAAGAGTTTCGATTCGTCAAGACAGAGCAAAAGAGCTTCTCCCGTAATCGGCGCAAAAAAGTTCGCCAGACGGAGATATTATGTAGTTGCGGGTGAAAAAAAAGGCGCGTGTAACCCTGTGCCGTATGTTCTCCACGCGGCAAAGTAAGCCCGGGAAAACTGTATGCGGATATGTGTATAAACAGTATACAGATGGAAACGGAAACGGAAAAAGTACGACCGAGGGAAGAGGCCCTTGGCGCATATGAGAACCTTGCCGATTGCGTGTGTACGCAAACGCACGAATTCCTCATCTTTCCAGCTATATAGACGCATAAAACGCGATTCGCAGGAGTACCTACATCTATATATATATATAGTGTGTATACGTGTGTGTGTATGTGTGTACACGCAAGAAGAAGAAGAAGAAGAAGAAGGTGAAGCAAGAAGAAGAAGAAGAAGAAGAAGGTAAGAAGAAAGAGAGAAAAAGCGAGACTCTGGTCGGTGCATCGTTGCAGAGAGTGTGTGCAACTGCGCGAACCAGTGCCCGTTAGGCGCATGCGCAGTTGCAAGCCCCGCACGGCACCGCACGCACACAGTCCCAAGTGCCGCACACCTACATGTCCTGAGAACTGGCTTAGGGAGGCCCCGAAGCGGGACTGAAATGCACGTATAATACGCTCCTCTCTTTCTCTCCTTCTCCTCCCCCCCCCCTTCTTTTTCTTCCTCCAGCTCCTCCTTCTCTTCCTCTTCGAAGCGCACTCCTCGAAAGAGAGAGAGAACCGGTATAAGAGAGAGGGGTTTCTCTCTCTCTCTCTCTCTCTCTCTCTCGCTTCTCTGTCTGTCCCTCTCACTCCTCTACCGCGGCGGCCGGAGAAACCGAGAAAGAGAGAAAAGGGGAAGAAGGCAGCGGCAGCAGCAGCAAAGGGCCCCGAAAGCACGAGAGAGCGTACAGCCAGTACACGGTATACAGGTATATAGAGCCAGAGAGGCGTAGGTGTGGTGGGGATGCGCACGGAGGGACAGAGAGAAAGAGGGCCTCAGCTTACCTGGGGACGTGCAAGAGAGAGAAAAGTGTCCCTCTCTGTCGGTCGCTCGGCAGCACCAGCAGCAGTGAGCAGTCAGCCAGCGGAGCGGAGGCACAAGGAACGAACGAAGGCCCCCGGCCAGTCGAGCACGAGAGGCCGAACCGAACGCCGTTCGTCGTGTGCCGATCTCTGGCGCGCTTACACCTCAGAGACAGAAAGAGAGAGAGAGAGAGAAAGAGGAGAGGAAGAGAGACAGAGCATACACACGAACGCACAGTTATTATCGTACGCGCAGCAGCATCGTGCCAGTCGCGTATCCAACGGTGCGCCGTCAACTCGTTACATGCGGCTACCATCGGACACACACACTTAATAAACATTCTCGGATGTTAACTGTTTCACTGTACTCGATTGTGCCTAGGGACTTGTGACGCGAGTGTTTCCAACATTATATATATATATATATACAATCGGTTTACCGGCTATCGTACGATTTTTTTTTTTCGGTTTTTTACCGAACAACCAGTGTTTCTGTTCTTGGTTCAAACTGGAGCTAAAGAAAAGTTGTTGAGTGGATGGTACGTAGCCTGGGAGGCTGGGGGAGCGAGTGGTAGCATCCCCGCCAAGTATGCCGGAGTCGCGGCGGTGATAGAGAGTCAGTCAGGCTTCCCAAGAGCAAGGAAAGAGAGAAACAGAGAGATTTCATACCTTGATCCTCGTTTGAGCAACAGCAGTCAGGATGCCCAAGATATTCCTGATCAAGAACAGGCTGCACCAGCAGCAGCTGCGTCTCCTGGAGGCACAGCACCTCGGCAAGAGTCCGCCGCCCGGCGGCAAGGAGAGTCCCCTCGGAGGTGCTGAGCCACTCAGCCTCATCGTCAACAAGCACCAGTGTGAGTACTTGCATACACCCTTTCTTTTTCTTCAAAGCCACTTGTTCTATTTCGACTCGATGAGGTGGAAGGGGTCGTACCGATTTCTTACCGATCAACGTTGTAGAAAAAATTATGAGGATGACATCAACTTCTGACCAGAGGAGTGCCTGGTCTTAGGGGAACGGATTTCGACCAGACTTTGATAAACGATCTTGGAAGCCAAGTGCTCTAGTTTTGCTCTGATGAATCCATTTTTTCAAGTTATTAGTGTTTTAACAATTCTGGTTTCAAATCCGTTTGTCGAAGGTCAGGTACCATTCTTGTAAGATGCGTCGTTACCACCTGATATAACTTGATTTCTAGCTGAAGAGATACTTTGATCGTTAAAGATTCGAGGACCAATGGTATTGTATACCAGATAAATCATTCTTTTTTGCTTTCGATTTATGACCACCTGGAACATACATTACTTCGTAAGGCAAATTTTCTATTGACATTATTAATATCTTTACATAGTGATATTATGGTTAATGAGTTTGGTTCCCGAATGACCAAATACAAGATGTACATTTCGATTACAAAATGATTGAGCAAAGTATTTTCGACCGAACAATCATCGAAAGAAGTTGGGACATTTATAAATATTAATTCGGTCTATTCACGCGCGGCATTGTTCTAATTTTAAACGCATGCGCATTAATGAGCTACTCAAGTGGACGTTTTTTTCAAAGACTTGTTTTATTTACACCTACAATTATCTATACGGTTGTTTAGATTACACATAAGATCTGCAATTGCAAATCGATCGTTAAACATATTTGTAGAATCCGTAAGTGCAGTTCAACTTATCGGTTCTTTACAAAACGTTTTCTTAATCCATTACCACGACAGCTTGATTTTATAAAATGCATAATACTTTCCTTTAAATGAAATCTCAATAAATCGCGTTGACTGAAATCGACAGCGGATATACTAAAATAAAACGCAATTTACAGTTGAAACCCTGAAAGAGCATTAATCGCAAATCGCATTTAGAGACAAAACAAACGCGCATTTCAATAATCGCTTTGGCCAATCCGTCTAAATCCCCATCCAATTACATCGAATGGCAAAGAAAACGGCGCAAAAGCCATTTCCGCGAATAATTCCTTATATAAATAGTATAATAACAGCCCCTTACATAAATTACGCTCACCTTGTCGCTTCGCGGCGAGTACAACAACAAAATTAAACAACCGAGCGAGAGAGAGAGAGAGAGAGAGAGAGAGATAGAGAGAGAAAGAGAAAAGTAGAAAAAACAAGATCCTCGTCCATTCAAGAAAGCCGCGAGAAAATAAATATTTAAATCTCGTAAATGTTATAAGGTCGCGGTTCGCGCGAACGGCATAAAATCAGCGCACGCGCGTGTGCGCCAGGGAAAGAGACGCGTTAAGAAAGAAAGAGAGAGAGAAACGGAGAGCGAACGAATAGAGACTAGAAGGACCTCGATATCGCCATTTTAAGATCGCGGCCAAGTCTCAGCAAGGACGCCCGAAAAAAAATCATTTCGGCGACTCCCCCCTTTACACACTCGCCCCGAGCTCTCTTACAGCACACACACACACACACATGCATAGCTGTACTCATATACAAGCCATGGGGAAGTGTGTATAATACACGTCGCAGGTGCTGGCACCTGACACGCAGGTGCCGCTCTTCGTCTCTCCCCGTGTACACATACACACAGACACACACACACACACAAGACAGACTTTTAACTCCTCGTTAGCGAATAAAACGCGGCTCTCGGTCGCGCGCGCGAGAAATGAAACGACGACGCTGCCCTTGAGGTGCAGAGCGAAATCCTTAATAATACCGCGCGACAGACGTTCCGCGAAGTGCGCCGGCAGCCGCAGCTATTATTTTTCTCCTTTCCTTCGGCGAGCGGTGGCTCTCTTCCTCGTCCGTCATTGATTTTTCTCTCAATTAAGCGCGCGCGAGAGCTTGTTTGTTGCAAGGTTTGTATGCATAAGTTGCTGTAATGGCCGCAACGCGAATCGTGTGAAATCATCGCTCGTTGACACAAGACTCACGGCAACTTATAATTATTGATTCGTAAGTCGACGTGGTCATTCTTTTTTTCCGTTTATATGCTTGCACTGTCCGAGCTCTCGGCGTCTTTTTAATTAAATTCGTACGCGGTTGCGGTAACGGTAAACATGCCTATATATACCATCTCCGAGGCTCGTTTCGTGTCGGACTATACTGTCATTTTCTAACTATTTCACTTATCGCGTTATTTCCTTTATTGAAATTTCTTTTATCGAGATTCGACTCGACGATCGTTGGATTTCTATACACTAATTTAATGAGCTACTCGTGCATTATATTCGATGCAAAAGCCGCTATAAAATGATTTTCATTAGCTTTCGCACCTCGAGTTGACAACAGTTTTACGCTCGTAGCCTATATAAATTTTTAATCGTATCATCGCCGCGCTGACGGTTAAAATTTCATAAATTCCTCGCATAATATAGGGAGATATCAACTTATACAGAGTAAAACCGGTACGACAATAATAAAGCGCCTCAGCTCATGCATGCATGCATTAAAAACGTATATTACACCGAGATCTCCTCCACATTCCTGCAGTGGGAACACAAACAGAAAAAAGCTCGTCTGTCCGAGAATAAGATTCACTAAAGCGAGACTCTTTCGTGCAGTGACGGGTTTCTCTCTCTCTCTCACACACTCTCGGGGCTTTCGTTGTTCTCTGAGCAACGGTAAAGTGAGTAGGTGTTTTCTCACTCTCGTCGTCGACGAGTGCACTGCTTCGAAACGTCCTAAAACTGGTTTAGAAAAAAAGGCACCTCTCGTCTCTTCTTCCTCTCCTCTCCACTATACGGCATTAATCGAGACCTTTTTTTCTCGGGGGCCAAACCACAGGCGGCTTACCTATATACATATATATACTGCGTGCCTTCCCTTTTCCGCTGTTCGCCCTCCCTTCATTATGCGGGCGAGCGTGAAAAAGAGAGGAGCAGAAAGAGATTCGGCTATGGGCTATTCTCTTTTTTTTTCGGGCCAGATTTTCGAACTGAATAAATACCATTTGATATCGGGATTCGGTGCAGTGTACACACACTTTGCTGTCGAATACCTGTCTGTAGGCGGCTTCCTTTTCTCCCCGAAAAGAGAGGAAACGTTGGGAAAAAAGTCAAAACTCAGTGAATTCATCGGATCGATTTTCATCCGGAGGATAACCTCCATATTTAAAAATAGCGGCTTACTTAAGAGCCCAGAAATAATATCCACATTCTGCGGATTTCCCTGGAATTGTTGATTAATAAGCGCTGCGAGGAAAGTAAACGCTTAATTAATGTCAGACCTCACGGTGTACTGCATTATTATTCAATTACCTGTGAAATGCCAAGGATATTCTCCATCTATCTCTCTCTTTTTACGCACTCTGTTAACGGATTCACTTGTAAAGCGAGATAGAAGGCTCACGCGCAAATGTTAGCGGTGACTTCAATGCCCCGTGCAAAGGCGTCGATGAACAATATCTTATCTTTTAATATATTCATCTCTGCAGTTCGTCTCGGGTTTCCCGGCACATAACGTTTCGTCTCCTCTACTGTACTCAAAACAAACAAGCAGTACGTAAAAATTATGCAACGGTTCTTTTTTTCAGCAAAACAAAGCCACCTTTAATATGGCATGTATACCAACGGCCGAGTAAATAATAATCGTTCAAATTGAAACGCCAAATTGAAATGAGCGCAGAAGTTAAAAAATATTACACAACAACGAGTGCGTTAGACATAACATTTAGCACAATAGACAGAAGGGATAATACAAAGTCAAAACGAATCCTCATTAACTCGGGTGGTATAGTCGTAAAAAAGGACCTATAGCGTATTAACGCAGCACAAAAAGCCACCGCAGCCATTAACTTCTATACACGTCCACACGTCCAACAAAAGCTGCGATACACATTTTTTTTTTCCATCTCAAATCGCACATTCGTCACCCAGTAGCCAATGAACGCGCGGTGCAAAAATGTCAACAATGGACGACTACACCACACACAATACGCGCAGACAAAATCGGCACTTGCCTCGTGATCTCCACTCGCGATCTTTCTCTCTCTCTCTCTCAAAAAAAAAACATAGCGAACGCTCTAAGCAAGAGATAAAAGCGAAACGGAAGAACCGTACGTAACGGACTCTGTGCATGGCGTGTCGACGCGCAATCGGCATGCACACGCTCGCACATTTATATATACATATACTTATACATAGAATGACGCGCTGCCGCTGCCGCTGCGTGTGTGTGTATGAGCGAGTGGTCGGTCCCACCTTCGAGCGTTGACACGCACACATTGACCGAGAGCCGTGTCCGTCGTCCGACGTGCACACACACACATACACACACATACGTGGATATATGCTGGCTTGTGTCTGTCTGGTATACAGTATGGATATGTATGTATGCAGTGGGACAGGTGCCTATCAGGTTGCGCGCTCATCGAGACGAATTACAATGCGACCTGTGCGCATCTCCCTGTGTGTGCGTACAGTCCCTATGTGTATACACACCCTGACTTAGACAGGCGAAAGAGAGAGAGAGAGAGAGAGAGAGAGAGAGAGAGAGAGAGAGAAAGAAATGGATGCGCGCGATAATATGTGTATCGCGCGAGAGTCTAGTCCGGAAGTGTAGTCTACAGCGAGCGCCGGCAGGTTCACGATTATGCGCGACCTGCAACTCTCGTATTATATATATATATATACCTACGAACACGTCTGGCTGCCCGGTATACTTTGTGAGAGCGCGTGGCGCGCGTACGGATGCATCGGCTTGAAAATGGAGTGTGCCGCGGTGCACGACGGTGCGAAAAAGGATTAAGTGACGATTGATTTGTGAATGGGGGGCCGCGCCGCTTTTGGTGTGCCAGTCCAGTTGGAATGTCTGCGGGAGCTGCTTCTATTGTTTCGTTATATAGAGTTGAACCGACTGAGAAGCGTGTTATGTCTGACCTCCGACGAATGGGTTTCAATCAGGCTTTTCGAAATGATTTAAAACATAGATAGAATTAATATAAATAAGAATAACGAAAAACATTTTACAGAGTCTTCTCAGTTTCTTCTTATAGTAAGAAACATGACGTGCATCGAGCTATTTCATTCTTATACCTCGATTGGATTCCGATCTAAAGGAGCATTGCACGTACATGCTAAATTTTCGCAAACGAAAAGTCTCGTTTACCATTTTGCCGGATTTAAGGATCGATGCAGATTTGCCCTTTCTTTTTTTTTTTGAATAAAAGCTATGCAGATTTTCGAAAGCGATACCGAAGTTCCATCGATCGCTCGATGCATGAGATGCAGGAGCGGAAGTGACATGCGTCGCCTACATTATCGCGGCTTCGTTTAACCAGACCTTCTTTTCCCTGCACGTGGCTGTCGCCTCCAGTGTCTTTTAAAGTTGAACCACTTTAGAGTGGAAGGCCAAACGGTAACGCGATACATCTAGATTATGTTGGCTCCTTTCAATGTTTCTGAAATGAATTCTTATGCAAATTAGATTATGTCTAAAAATAAATGTTTATACTAAAACCGGATAACGAGGTATCGGAAAAAGTCTAAAGAAATTGCTATCAAATCCAATGGTTTTACTGATTTCCGCTCAATTAGCGTTCAATAATTGTCAATTCCGAACCAAAAACATCAACAAATGTAAAAGCCGCAGAGTCATTGGTTTAAAAAAAAAAGAATCGATCTGAAAAAGCCAGCGTTACACCGCGAAGTTCCGCGAAGCGAAATTCTGACCGCAAGCAGTTCTCTTCTCTTCGCTCTTTTTTTTTTTTGTTTTTTTCATCAAAGTCGAAGCTACACGCCTTCGCAAGGTCAGTCGCGGCGAAAAAGACTCGACGCGATACTCAAAAAGCGGCGAACCTCTCGAGCTCTCGTCTCGCTCGAAAAAGAGCTGGAATCAGCGGAGCGAAAAAAGAGACGCGTTAAAAAGAAAAAGAAACATAGAGAGGCGAGCCGCGAGTACAAAGATCCTGAAAGAAACGTTATGTAACAAACATTCGCTATCACCGGCGCGCGTTTCAAAGATTCGTTAGCAGCGGGAAAACCGCGCGAATTTCTTTATGCGCAGTACGATCATCAGCGGCTGGAGCCGCGAGGAGGTATGCCGACGCCGGCGGAAACGAGGCGTTTTTGCGCCGATCTCGTGTTCGCTCGCGGCGGAGCGAATTCAAAGTATATCATCGAGCAGAGGAGAGCAGCGAGAAACAGGTTCCAAATAGACGTGGGCCGCGAGGATACGGCAGAGCCAAAAGTTTTCAACAGTTGAATAACGCAAGACTATGTACGAGATGACGCACAAGCGTGTGGTGAGAGGGAAAAACTGAGGAGCGAGTACCGCGCTATGTATATTCCGCGCGTTTGTGATGCTAATGCCGCGCGAGAGCGAGAGCAGCACACAACACGTGCTCTCTTGCGCTCTTTTTTCTTCTTCTTGCTTTTCTTTAATTTATGCGCAGAAAAACCGCGTGCTTCTGCTGCCGCCGCCGCCGCCGCCGCTGCCGCTGCCGCTGCTCTAACGGTGCTTCGCTCTCGAGGAAATTGAAACGGGCGATTGTTTACTATTAATCAGCGACTTCACGCAATGAAAACCGTTACAACTTTATATCGCGCAGCCGTTATACAAGTCGCGCGTAACTCGTATGTATATGTAATGTTAACCGAATAACTCATAATTCGACTTATGTAAAATTAAGATAGCCGCCGCCGAAAAAGCAGCTCTCGTCAAAGGCGCAACCAAAAAATGAAACGTTAAACAACGCGCGAGCAGACAAGAAAAGGAGCATTATAGCCTGGGGGAATCACCTCGGATCATTACCGGCGAGTGTAGCAACAGAGCCCACGTATATACGTGCACATATACATGTATATACACACACGCAAGGCGACGAGACGCGATGGCGCAATGTTGGCGAAGCTATATTCCATGGGGCCCTGACCCAAAATTCCCAGCCGGTAATGGGGGCCAAGTGCATGAGGACTCGACACAACAGTATGTGCTTTCATTGAACGAGTCGGCGAATTTTTTTTTTTTTATTTCTCTTACTTGAGTTTTTTCTTCTTGCGTCGGAACGACTGTTGGTCGAGCGCGCGGATAAAGAAAAAAATACGAATTAGCTATGCGGTCGTGTAAACTAAATCGGCGACGTTTTACCGAGTGATTATGCTAAACCTATATCGTGGATTCGAATGCGTATGCGGATCGAGAGAGATACATTGCTACGGTTTCAGGGTCGATCTGGAAAATTCCGTCGTACGAAACAATGCATCTCGAGTCGAGTGAGTGTACGACAATGAGCTTGAAAAGGATTCGCGAATTTTCAGTCTAGATGGAGCTTTAGCAATCGGATAAGCAATTTTGAATCTTGTGTTATATAGTTTCGTTCCAACATACACTCAAAGAAGTCACTTTATATCCCGTCTAATTACCGCCCAATAATTCATAAGAGAAATTTAGTGTCGAAACATTGCTTCGAATAAATTGAGCAAAAGGGACAATCGCACGATTCATGAATTGAAGATACAATGACTCACCGACATCCCAAAACTCATCGACATCACCTAACTCGATTTAGCAAGTTCAATTAGCCGGTACACCGCGAGGACCACCTCGCTAAAATGTACCGTATACCAGACACGCATATATCACATCCCTCGTGGGCACAAGACGTAACGTATCGTCGCTTAAAAATTTCTCTCCTCCTCTGCGGCGCTGCACACTCGCAGCCTTGTTCTCGCTCGCCTTTGTTTCGATTCCCTACCCCCGATCTCATTTTTTTAACATTTCTCTCTTTCTCTCTCTTTCTCTGCTCAGCGTCTCCATCTGCTGCCTCGAAGTTCGATCCACAGTTTATGGCCGTGCGATGATTCTGCGTAACGGATTGAGCTCAGGGATATCCCGTGCCGCGATCTTTTTCGCCATACGAAAAACGAGCTACTCCGATTCTTTCTTTTTGCCTTTATTATCGTCGCGGAGCCCAACTCGTTGTACATGTGGATGAACTTCTTTATTTTTTTTTGTTTTGTTGCGAGCTCGGCATTAAATCTGTTTTTAATCGTATTTTGATTTACGTGTATATACGCGTCTACGTGTGCTTATAGCCGAGCTCGCCTGTGTGCAATTATTCTTTAATGGACATATCGGTTATTTTTGTCGAGCAAAATTACCGGCCCGAGTAGCGTCCATTGTGGCCGGGCTTTGATCTTTCTCTCGTTTTTCCTTATTTTGCTCTGTCGAAAGTCTAGAACGCGCGTGTGACGCTGTGTTTGTTCTGCACCCATACAGCAGCGACTTAATTCATCGATTATTTCACTAATGGCTCTGCCGTACGTAACGCTCGCGCGCATGGAAGTTCAATGGCATGTCATGCGAGAAATGTTTATGGGCCGATTAGTATAATTAGCATGAAAAACCTGTGTTTACCGATTTCGGCTTATAATTAAGTTTGTTGTTATAGTCTGCACGAGCTGCTTGAGAAGGATGACTGCGGGGAATGCAGAATATATTGCTGTCGCTAATGGCCTATCTTTAAATTTTCATTTTACCTACAGCTATTCATTTTCAATCGAATGTATGAAATTTAAAAATAAACTTTTTACAGTTTACCATTATACTTATTGCTATTATAAGCATTTTTAAAAACGTGAAAATATCATTCGAAGTCTTAGCGCTGATCGCGAGAAATCGCTCGATCGTTCGGGATCGTCATGTACTTTCGTAATTTTGCCCAGTCCGTGGCAATTATTCAATCACCTGCATGTATACGCGCGTGCCGGCTTACGCGTAAAAATAAACAGAGGATTCCTTTGTCCGCCTCCTTCTTCTTTTTTTTTCTCGCTTTATTTTATTATTTTTCTCTTCGCTTTTTGCCCAACCGCGGCGTTCGAGCTTAATTATACGAGTAAACGCTGCGGGCATACGGGCTTACACACATATACAGATGTGTGTATACGCATATACGCGCAATCTACAGAACCGTAATCATTAATAGGAAGCAGAAAATTGAAAGAGCTTTGCGCTCGCTCGTATACATTTGAATGCGCGCGCTCGCGTGTGTGTGTGTATGTGTATGTGTGTGTACGTGCGAAGCGCGAGCGCCAGGTGTTGCTGCCCGTTTCTCGCTGATACGCTTCTTCTTTTTTTCCCTTTTCTTTTTTTTTTTTTGTTAAATCGTGAAACTTCCGCGACGCTGTAGCTGTGTAATGGAGAAAAAAGTGAAAATACGCACGGCGACATGATGATGCGAGATTTCGCTAGGCACTTTGTTTCAATAATAAGCGATCATTCTGCGCTAATGCCGCACTCTTACTGGAACATTGCAATTATGAGATTGTTCGCTTCGTTGTAATCGTCTTGATAATCGCTGACTCAACAATCACAGCAAATTTATTTTTATTTCTAATCAAGATTATAAAATCATGACTGCGGCAGAGTTTTTGTCATTCATAATATAATCTTTTTTTACCGTATGTTCTAAAATTTTTCGTTTTTTGTTTTAAAAACATTACAAGCGTCTTCTTAGTATCAGCCTATCACTATGCTCAAACTAAACAGTTTTAACTCGTAAAAGCAGCAGCGCTATACGAGCACTTAACAGTCCTTCCCACCTAAAAACCTCTGCACAGACGAACTTCACCGTTCTAACTTTAACATCTCCGTGCTCGTGCATTAATCGCCGAGTTTATTCATCTCCACACATAAGCGAGTGAAGCGAAGTGCGTGCCTTCTCGCGTCTCCCATTCACGTGCTGATTTTCACGCGAAAACGCGCGAGGCACGAAAACCATTTCGGGGAGTGACGATTTTACAAGTAGGTTGGCTGTTCTACTGCACGCGAGCACATTATTATGTCAGGATTGCGCAGAGACCCGAAACTATAAAAATCGATTATTGCAAGTTCGATTTTTATAGTCTTTAAACAATATTTATGTAAACAGTTATAGCAATATATCAAATTTATCTTTACGTATCGTTGATGGGACGACAATAATTACTTTATTTAAATTTAAAAAGCAGCCTCAACAATCGTGCTTTCTTTAATTAAGCGCAGTGTCAATCAAAAAATAATTGAATTCGATTCTTGAGCCCAAAAGCGCCTAGTATATTCATGAAATTTCGATTACACCGCACCGGCAGGATATTCAGATCAAAATTCGATTAACATCTTCGCCTCCTCGCTTCGACACCGCGAACAAAGCATCGAAATAATTCCCCCGCCGGCGGCTACGCTAACGATCACCTCGACAATTTCGCTATCGGCACTTCGCGCCACTCTCGTCCAAAAAAAGCTTGCGCATCCTTGACATCCTGTCGTTACCGAAGCATTTGAATCGAATTAGCATAAGGTCGGCAACGTCGCGCAATAATAAATTCGCCAAAATCGTCCTTCGATCGAGGCGAGCGTAAAAGGAGAAAAAAAATTACACATACATATATATCGCCCGTTGGGTGTTTTAATCGTCAAACACAGGCGAAAACCGATCGCGAATGTTGTATCCCCGGCGCGACATTGAAACGTCGAAACGTGCCGCGTATAAAATGCGAGAGAGAGAGAGAGAGAGAGAGAGAGAGTCGCGGTGAAGGCGACCCCGACGGCGAGATGCTATGTATAATATATACCTTCTTTCTCGCTCACGGCTGCACAATGCCGAGCAACGGCTGTCAGTGCTGTGTGTTTGCGCTATATAGCCGAGCGCGTGTATTGACATTGACCCGAATTTTCACAGTCCGCGCTGATTGGCTCGCACTTTTATTTTTTCTTTCCCCCCCCCCCCCCCCCCCCCCCCCC
>UELV01094422.1:0-71658 GCA_900490015.1 Megastigmus stigmatizans | reverse complement strand
GGAGGCGGGACCGGGGGTGGCGGCATGAACCCCGGGGGAAACGGGGGCAGGGGCAACTACGGGCCCAGCTCACCGCCCACCGGATCCTTGCCGCCGTTCTACGAGAGCCTCAAGGGCGGCAACAACCTCGCCAACTTCGCCAATCAGTACGGTGGTGAGTGGCTCATATTTGTTTTTCCATTTCGTCCACTTACCGCAAGCTTAACTTTCTAAATTGAATCGGAGACAAAATCTAATTAGATAAAGTAGATGCGATTCTTTTCTTTTGATCGATTACTCAAGCACTTTCCAAGTTACAGACGTTTTCGTAAGATTATTTACTTAAATTCAGATAAAACTCCAATCAGTTGTGTGAACAAATAAGACGATACTTACACAATGTTAAAAATGCTAATGTTACATCTTTAATGATAAATTATAATCGTTATGTCTTATTACGAAGTATTACGAAGTACATAATTATTTATGTAAGAAAATGTTATGTTAATCACCTGTTTGTTATAAGTGCCATGTTTATCACTCACTCGTAAGATTGTATACAAATATTATTTCATAAATTCAGATCGTGGATATTTAATTTAGTTTACTCAACACTTTACTAATACGGGTCTTATCACAAATGCATTATAGAATAAATCGTTACGAAGTTCCTAATCGCGAATATTATCTGAGAAAACTTTTCCCTATAGAATAAGAAAAAAAAAAAAAACCCTTTATAACACGAATGTATAAATCTGTTTGACCGAACTTAATCTCTGATCAGATTTCTCGGCATTTTTAGGCAACGGCTACCTGACCTCGTCCTCGGCCGTGGGCATGGACTGCGACACGGGCCACCAAGACAGCTCGATGAACCAACAGCACCAGTACGCGCCCCAAGAGAGCAAACAGTACTCCCTCCTACAGAACGTCTGCGCCTCCTACGGCATAGCTCTGAAGGAAGAGGAGGACCTCACAGCCTACAAAATCCAGCCGAGCGACCTGCTGAGCGGACAGTACGGCGCCTACGACGTCACCGACTCCGGGATGATGCTCGACGTCGTCTCGGGTGCCGTCGTCGATCCGCTCCAATTTTCCGCCACGCTCACCTTCAGCTCCGACCACTCGGCCCTACTCGAGAGTCTGAGCGACGCCGCCGATCTCTTCCTGCCGAGGCTGCCTGCCGAGGAGGGAAGCAACGAGCTCCTCGATGAGACCCTGCACTCGCCCGACTCCGCGGGTAGCAACGGCATGGCTCAAGACGGCCAAATGAACACACCCGTCGAGCCGAGCGTCGATCCCTTCCCCGAACACAGCATCTCGCTCACCAGGGGATTCGATGCGTCGAGGTAGATATTCGGTTCGATTCCATAGAGAGAGAGAGAGAGAGAGAGAGAGAGAGAGATAGCTGCCCTATTCAAACGTCAAAATCAACGATTAAAACGGTGAAAATTGTAATTTCAGACACTACGGAACACCACAGCACTTTGGCTCATCCAAGCTACCGGGTCTTTATTCGAATGGCGATACAACATACCAGAGCATACCCAAAGAACGTCCCGAACTGGGGCTGCACATCAATCAGAACCAGACCGAGCCTCAGCAGCTCCAGCAGCTACAGATTCAAGTTCAGATGCAGCAGCAACAGCAGCAACAGCAACAGCAACAACAGCAACAGCAGCAACAGGCGATGTCACCTCATCAGCATCATCATCAAGGTTTGCTGAGTCCCGGTCTCAGCTTTACTGGCAGTGGTGGGCCTCTCAACTATTTTCCCCTAGACCCTTTTATTCCTCCTTAGTCCTTCGCACTCATTATATACTCACTGATTATAGTTCTGTTTGTTTTTCTATACTTGGACGCTTAAGTTGTTTAGAGTCGGAGCATTGGTTACTGTCTTGGAACAATTAGAATTACGTTCGAATTAATCGTTTTCAAGCGATGTATCATCGCTCGCGTGAGAAGCAATAATCGACGCTCATTGCTCTATCTCTAAAATTAGCTTTAAATGTACTTTAACGCAGTAGTAATAAATCGTAATTGCGAATAACAATATTCACGATATATTGTATTTAAAATGAAAGCTTTTAACTTCTAAAAATAACTTCAACTTAATGCCATTCGGTATACAGTTTAAAGTAGTCCTTGTGCGAGATAACATTGCTACTTGAGTAATTAACGTCACAATCGTAACTGCTTAAATTCCTCGAGCGAGGATTCACTATTTCTAAAAATAAATCTATCTTAAGTGAACAAGGACTACCTTAAAAAAAAAACATTCGACATAACAGCCAGTAGTATAAGCAAAACTTGACAGTCGATTAACGAAGCGTAGCATTCATACATTTACCCTGAACCAGAAATCGAACTCCTTATTAAAGCGCGCAACTTTGTCACTTTGATTACAGGCCTGGAATTGGACTCGGGCAGCAGTCCAAGTGGTAGTTTGCCAAGTCCAGGAGCAGCGAGCTGTTCACTGGACGCTACCTCGGCGAGCACATCGCCTGCCTGCGCGCTAATGGAGCACGCGCCAAGTCCCTCTGGTGTACCGTCGAGCACGTCGACGAACGGAGAGCCACCGCTCACGCAAAGGGTCGGTGTACTTCAACAGAGGGTAAGCAGCTCCGGTTGGATACAGGCAAAAGCATACTTTTTTGTTTTGAAAACTTGAAAAAAAAAAAAAACGCTAGAGATCGTTTTCTTTTTACTTTTTTTTTTCGCGAGATACCTATCATATACTCAGTGAATTCAATTGAGAACGTTTTTACTTTAATGTCTTGCACGATTGAGCAATCGTCGAATGAACGAGTTGTCGGTGCATTCCTCGATGAAATTTCCTAGCTAAGGATACCACGTTTCGGTCGTAGGCGCGTTGAGATACATCACTGGATAATGCTTGGTTTCAAATTATTTAATTATGCAATGCCAATCAACTTGACTGCTTCATCTCAATCTTAACGGCTCAACGCTGTTGTTAACTGTTTTCTTCAAAATCGCGAATGCAACTGAACGTAATATTTTCTTTTGCAGTTGGGACTACCCGGCGATTGCCAACTTGAGTTCGTTAACGGTGGTCACGGCATCAAGAACCCATTGGCGATCGATGGCCAGAGGCAAGCGTCGACCACGCGTGACGAAGAGCGCACCCCGAGACCGCCACCTGGCAAGGTAATGCCATTTTCTTTCTTCGAGTCTCGCTTTTTTTCTCCTTCTCGATTGTTTTTCATCGTTATATCGCTCATTCATTGATCTCTCTCGTTCTTTTTGTATCAATTATATCGCGAAAACAAAGAACGAGTAACAATGTTTTTTTTTCTTCCTTTTTTTATTGTCAAACGATAATCACAGTATTTTTCAAGGTCTCAAAATACGACGATATCTAATATGATTTTTTTTTTGTTGCGATACAATAGATGACGATGGATTGGACGTAACGGTAAAACTAAAATGTTTGAATTTATTTTTTTTAGCAGGACGACGATCCCAACAGGTTTACATGCCGCGTGTGCAGCAAAAACTTTACCCTTCAACGATTGCTAAACCGGCATATGAAATGCCACAGCGACGTCAAGAGGTACCTCTGTACGTTTTGCGGAAAAGGCTTCAACGACACATTCGACCTAAAGAGGCACACGCGAACGCACACGGGTGTACGCCCCTACAAATGCAATTTATGCGAGAAGAGCTTTACACAGCGATGCTCGCTCGAAAGTCACTGCCTCAAAGTTCACGGTGTCCAGCATCAGTATGCGTACAAAGAACGACGTACTAAGGTAAATATCTTTAAAGATCTAAATTTGCAGACCAACTTTTAAGCGAGTTTTCTCGATTTTCAAATATTTTATCGGTTAATTAAATTTCTTTATTTTTCTATTTGAAACTTTCAATAGAACCAGAAAACAATAGTTTATTTAAAACAAACACTTGCTTGTGCTCGCAGGTTTACGTTTGCGAGGAATGCGGCCACACCACACAGGAACCGGAAGTGCACTACTTGCATCTGAAGGACAAGCACCCGTACAGTCCAGCCCTCCTAAAATTTTACGATAAGCGACACTTCAAGTTTACGAACAGCAACTTTGCCAACATGCTGCTGCAGGTGCGCACATAGAAAAGACAACGACCTTGCATTATATAGAAGCGAATATATTATTGTTAGTGACTGGCTGCTTGAGCTTTGCTTATCCTTGATCATCTTTTTACATTGATTATCCAAAACGAGAAAAGAATGAGGAATGTTACTTTTATTTGTGATACGAGTGCAAAAAAGACTTGAAAATTCAGCGATAAGCCAAGTTTACCCAGCTTTAAAAAAGTATAGTTTATATAGTTCGACCGTAAAAGTAGAAAAGTAAAGATAAACGATCGGTGAACGTCGGGTTGTTTTTTTTTACTTATAACATAAAAGTTAATAATAACAAAAAGTCAAGCGACAAGCAGAACAAACAAACAAAAAAAAGAACAAACACGTCAACTGCTCGTGTCAATCTTCAGGGTGGGCTGCTGCAACGGGACTCGCGAAACGCCGAATCCTGCGTCAAGTCCGCCTCGAAGGGGCTCGAGACCACACAGCTACGGCGCGGCTCGGCGTTGTTGCATATGGGTCGGGCCTCCACTTTCTGAGCGACGCGCCTCTCGTATGGAGAAACGCGAACGACCACCGATGAGGCCGGCGTGGAGGACTCTCGAAGGACTTTTGAGGGAATTGGTGGCTCGAGGAGCGGCGGAGTTAAACCCGATGGACACATACCAGCTCGTCCATAGAATATGGACATCGTTCAGTATTTTCTACTCGACTTTAGACACGATACTTTAGTGAGTTGGTGCTGGTAGGGGGATACCTAAGTTTCTTTATAATGGAGGTCTGCGTTTAGAGAGCCCAAAGACTTGGATTGAACGTTTCAGGAATGTAATGCTTACCGCGGCGTGACTATACATCTTTTTTCTACGCTCACATTTTCTACTTTTACTCTCACGCTGTAAGGAAAAAATAAAAACACGTCGCGGCCGGTTGCTTGTTTATCCATGATACGATTATTTTAACGAGATGCACGGCACGTTACGTTGTTTTCCGATTTGGCGGGCTGTTTTTTTTTTTCTAAGAGATCTTTCGCGTTTCAACGAGGCAAGCGCCGGGGATACTCGACGCCCGAATTCTCAAGCAGCAACAGATGTTCATTTAATCGTAGTTATTAAAAGTCATTTCATCCTCTTTTTATCAACGGACGATCCCAGATACTTAATTAGAAAGAAAACGAAAGACTTAAGAATCTGACTTTGGAGGTTCTGTGGTATTAAGACTGCTGGACGTTAGAGATCTCTTAACGTACTTAAAAAATGTGGATCAACTTTAAACTATAAGCAGGTGACAATGAAGTTATACTTCATTGATCCTCGATTGACTGACGTGGTAAATACTTATTTTAATGTTACTGTATAAATAAGGCAGGAGAGGATATTCTTTTTTTTAATCATTTATAGAATTTATGCGCACCTTGTTAAATGATATAACCTGTGATATAGAGCAACAGAAAAAAAAACATATTTAAACGACTTTACTCGCGTGAATGAAACTTTCGTTACTCACACATGCGTTACACAAACACAGACACACACACACACACACACGCGCACACACTTACACAATCGCATAATCAAATTGACCCTATATATTATAAACTTTTGCGCTTTAAAGAGATAATATATCGGTGACGAAGAAATTTCGAGTGGGTTGATGCAATCAAATTCTTGAATGTACTTCAACTGTAATATATTTAAACGTATCGAAGAATCGCATTGCATCGAATCCTTTTAGTGCGAGGAGAAATAAACATTTACAGACATGTAACCGCGCGTAAGAAAGAAGAATCGTTTTTCCACTTAGTACCTTAAATGTTATTTAAAATATATATACGCGCGCGCACATACACACAGATCGGGGTTTCGTGCAATTACGCGGTGGTAGAAAAAAATCTTGTAGGCGCCTCTCGCTTATAAAGAAAATTGAGTTGTGTTGCTCGTAGTTATGTATTTTTTTTTCTCTCACAAGATGGTGTATGAGATGGACATAGAAGGTGCTTACAATTTTCTAAGGAGGAATTGAATCTTGTAGCTGAAGAAAAATGAGGTGCTTTCTCACTTTTTAATGCATTCAACTCGCGACAACAAAATGATTTGTACATATTACTCTTAAATGGAATATATTGTAGCGATATCGGGTTGTTTTTTAAAAGAAAAGGGGAAAGAAAGATAAAGAAAGTGTAAGAAGGTGCCTGAGAATAATCCGGTCTAAGTAATACGCAATATATATTTATCAAATAGATATTTCTTTCATGTCGACGACAGTTTACTCTACACTTATCCCAATGATCAATTAGGTTGTTTTCGATATGCGCTCACTTTAGTTTATAGTCGTTGGAATATTCTTTAATTGTAAAGTTTTCTTTAAAAAAAAAAAAAAAAAACTATCTATGTTGGTGACTGTACATAATGTCTAATAGATATTTCGGCTGCTTTTCAGGCCAACGCGGGTCCAATTTTAGTCTTAAAACTATTAGTACCTTGCATATTTTAATTATTACATGAAGTAAATGTATTGTGTATAAATGGCGTGAGATTTGTTCGTATATATTAATTTTATTATACATAACCATATATTATTTTTATTGATTATTAATTGATAATTAAATTATGGATAACTATTCGATTGTGACAAGAACACACATCCATCTGTCCACTTAAATACTCAAGAGGAAACAGTAAATAGCGAGATCTTGTAAGATGCGCGATTTCAAGTCTCGTCTATTATTTAATTTACGTCCAGTATTGTTTTACCGCATAATAATTACTGTTGTCGTAAAATTGATTTTATCGACAATTTTTAATTTTGCTTGAGTCGATTTACGAAGAGCAACGTCCTTTTGAATGTATACGCATCAACACTGAAAGCGCATAAAGAATTTCTTTTTCTTAGAACGATGAACTCTTTTTACTTATACCGCTGTATTTTCATCGTCGATAATATAATGGTTATTGTACTTATTATTATTATATTATTATTAATATTATTGAATATATTATTATAAAAATATTTATCGTCGTTAAGACCAACGCATGCGAATGTTATGATGTAGTATAAAGAAAAAGTAATGCATATTGGTATCATGCAAACTAGCGCTTTAAGGAACGTCTCAACTCGATGAAGAACATCCCGATGACTACTTTAGGCGCATATCAATTGTCCGATTGTAAAAGCTGCGAAATAAGCATTTCGCAAATATGAAAATAAATAATTTAACGCACAAAGAGTGGAGTTTTTTGTTCTTATTGAACCTTCAGCAACCTATTGATCCTTTTAGGTTTAAAACAGTATTATATTTTTTAATTATTTAAACAAATATAAATCTATATTGTTTCATCAGTGAAAATCAATAACTTTAGTGTACTACTGAATATATAAAAAAAGTTAGGCAATTTTTTCATTTTGTAATAAATAACTTGAAACTTAAACTTACTGTAAAATAATTTTATTTTCTATTGTTTAACGCTGATCTTGCCAAATTGGAGCATTACAATTCAGTCTTTTAAAAAAATATGAATCTCCACTTTATCGTGAATTCTGAATCCACAACAAAGTATGCAAGATTGTACAAAATATTTCCTTTCGTTAACGAAAATGTACAAATTCAATTTGCTTAATAACAGTTATTTGGACACCTTAACGACTAAGCTGATGGGCTAATGTCAAACTACCACTCCCGGATGCGCCTTATCTGTAAAAAATATAATAATAAAAAGAAATTACAGATAATCTTTTGTTTCGATGAGTAAAATATCGATTTTTTTTAACGCACACAGGCTGTCATTTGAATAACAAACACACGTCTTTCACCAATTCATACAAATTGCTACTCACTACCGACAACAGTGCCGATTGACATAAACCTAGGCTTTGCGGGAACTTTTGGAGCATTCTTTCTATGCCTTGGCCTGTCCTCATGAGTTAATTTTTGTACCTTAAAAATAAAAGTTTAAAGAATAATTGAGAATTGAGCAATAATAACGAATGTTAAAAAATCCTGCATTTTTATACTAAATAATTGTGAATACCTGTTCGTCAATTGCATTAAACTGCCATTTCCATGTGTGATTGTACAGGAATTGACGGTGGTCAAATCTGTTATCATCTGGGCTGTATGTTTCGGCATAGACGGACGGAGTTAAAATGGTCATTTTGTGACGATTAATAGCATAACAGCGATAAAAATGTTTAACTTTATCAGCAACCTAAAAAGATAGAGTAAAAAAAGTTAATACGAATACACT
Source organism: Megastigmus stigmatizans (assembly GCA_900490015.1). Classification (NCBI taxonomy): domain Eukaryota; kingdom Metazoa; phylum Arthropoda; class Insecta; order Hymenoptera; family Megastigmidae; genus Megastigmus; species Megastigmus stigmatizans. The sequence goes on along the minus strand of UELV01094422.1, from coordinate 63,354 downwards.
TAACGCAAATAAAATATATTTTTAAATATACTACCTCTTTGGGGGTAATATTGTCCCATGAATTAACAAGCTTGCAGAACATGGAATAGGGACCTGCGCGATTCTGTTTTCTAAGTCGACCGAAAATTCCTAGTTCTACGTAAGTCATTCCCATATCAACTTCATCAAGTTGTACTAGTTGACCACCCTCAAGAGGTTCCAATTCAGCTGTCGGCAGAGCTTCCAAAATTTCATCTAGAGCTGGAATGTTGTATTTTCTTCTGCAATTTACAACAATATATTTTTAAAGAATTATTACGTTTCGGACGTACATTTGATTGCATTTACTTATTGTTTCTACAAAGAAACTAACCGGAAAAATGCAAGGAATCGTTTCAAGTCAGTCTTAGAAATTCCTCCAATTGGATTCACGTCTGCACTGCTACAATCGTATTTGGTAAAATAGCCACGCAAGGCTTCGTCAACATTACTGCTACCAAGAACTAAGAGGCCACCAGGCCTTCCTCGAACCCATAATATTAATTGTGCGAACAAATAAGCAATAACCATTCGTATTCTTGCCTAAAATCGATTTATTATATATTATATGTAATAAATATGTATGTATAAATATGCATGTATAAAGTATTTCTTCAGAATTAATGCACTATCTCCGTGTTTGAACGACGATAAACGTATTACACATTTATTATTTTAAGATAATGATAAATTAAAGAAAAGAAAGTTGTCATTGTTACTTGAATATTTTGAAGAGCTAAATTTTCTCTTGGTGAACCGCCTTGGACCTTGAATCTCGGAGCTAATTTTGTTACTTGATAAAATATTCCTAAAATTGTAGAAATAGCTCTATCGATAATAATACTGTGGTGGTAAGAGCCGATTTGACTGGCAAGATCGGCAGCTCTCGATTTTGTCTCTGCTGAAGAATTTTCAGTAGCCATGTAACAAGTAACCAAGAGAGTATTACAAAGTTGCTTTGGATCTACAGGCGTATAATTTGCATCTCCAACTATTTTTCTTATATCTGTAAGAGCTTGAACATCTAAAAATTTACAATAAACAGTAATTCATAAAAGTTAATTGCATAAAAAATTTTAATATATATTATAATCAAAAGAATCATTCTTATTGAGATTCTTAATAGTAATATTAGGTTTATATAATATTGTTATGACAATAAGTGATGAGCCTAATTCATTTATTTGTCAAAAGTAAAAATTACCTCCTTTTTCAACCGCTTCAACGACCATACAACACATTGAATAAACCAAACAAGCTGTGGATGACGAATCAACACCTCCACTTAAAGGTAGGAAAAAACCGCCTTGGCATGATCTCCTAAAATTAAAAAAAGCATAAGAACACATATTATGAAAAGAAATTTCAATCTAGATTTTTTTAAAACATTAAATATGATCTAACTACCGTAAATAATCCCAAAGCCAACAAGCAGGAGCCATTGAAATTTCTTCCTCGGGCGAATAATATACGATCTTGGAGTGCTGATTTTCATCAGCGTTACAATCAATTGGGTTTTCTGGTGTAATTGGGTTTTCCGACGTTATTGCAAAATCCACTTTAACTCTGGGATACGGGTTTGATCTGGCAGCAAAATGAGATCGCGAACGGATGTTGTTGCGATAGCTCCTAGTAAACATTAGACAGAAGAAAAAATATGACTTTTTTATGTATGAAAAAAAAACAATAACAGTTTAAAATTGTTAAATTTAAAAGTTTTTCTTGGGGGTTGATCAATTAACTAAGCAAAAATTTTTCTGTAAAAAGAAGTAAAAATTTTTCTGTAAAAAGAAGAAATTACCTAATGTCTTCGAGATCAATAGTCGCCACAGTTACTTCCACCTCCTCCAATCCAAATTGCTTTCCGCGATTGAGAACGATCCCATTCAATGTAATACACGAGCCGCCGTTGAAATACGTTCTAGCGCCGTCGCAACCTCGAAAATTGCTATACATATAGCAACCTCCTGATTTGAAAGACGCCGATTTCACCAAGTCAACCATCACGTATGCTTTTCGAAGCTCAAAATATGACCCACTGGCTGTAAAAATTCCATAACTGCATAAATGAATTTTTTAAAACATATTACTGGTATGCAACCGAATTGAATAATTATCGAACACCTTACCATTCGATATAATCTCGACTCCATCGAGTCCCATAGGTATGTGATTGCTTGAGGGATTCCACAATTCTTCGCAAATTTCAAATCCTATGCAGGTATCCCTTGTGGAAATGACGGCATCGCCGAACGGCACCACAGTTTGATTTGTAATTTGCGCAATCATCCTCGGTAGAAAGTAATCTTCCACGGTTCGTTCCTAAAACAAAGAGGTTAAATTGCGTGGAATTAGTTTCTCAAGATAAATAGAATAGCATTTTTTTTTTTCATTTTCAAGCATGAAATCGACTTTTATCCGCAAGTACTGTACTACAATGTAAATATTTGTTAGCGATTGTTTAGAAATGTAAATAAAAAAATAAAAACCTAAAACAATTGTTCTAAAATTTAACATGTAAGTAGTTGCCGAAGTGGTCTCTGACAGACATCGTCTAAACATCAAAGAAAAAACATAAAAAAATATTATTCTTTGGAATCATTAATTTTAGTGCTAAAACTTATAATACTGTTAGATTCGTTGTGCAAAAATTGAAAATTGAAGTATCTCTGCAATAAAAATAGACCTAGTATCAAAACTTATTATTAATACGAATTAACATAACCTCTTTAGAGATAGCTTTTTAGATAACGAGCTTAAAATTTATTTATTTATTATTAATAAATTTATTATTAAGGGATGTTTTCGCAGACTGACCACGCGGTAGTTACACAACAAAATTGACCTCGTTTCATATATCAAGATATCTATTTTTCAATTTGGCCATAAACAATCGCACTTAAAATTAGTTCAATAATAAATAAACAATAAGCATTACGATAAAATGGATTTATTGAGTATAATTATCAGTAAGCGGATAAAAAAAATCAATTGATAAAACATAAAAATTGATAAATGTAAATAACGAGCACGCACTAGTTTAAAAAACATAAATACAAAATTGCAAAATATGAATATTTAAAAAAAAAACGAAAAAAAGAAATGGTCTAACCTTCGCCCAAGGTGAGAACCATCTGGATTCACGATAATTGCCGTTCTCGCAGAGAAGCATCTTCGGCCTGATCAATAAGATTCGTCTGTTTAGAAAAGCCACTCGACAATTGTAAGTGACGTTTTTGTGCATCACCGGCATACCCACGTCCACCAGGATGTCTTCGCACTCGGGGGACTTCAATAGACCGGCGAGCACTTCCCAGCTGTGCAGTAACGTGTCCGATTCGTAAAAATGATCTTCACAATTATAGCCGCTGCAAAATGGAGCAAAGTAAATCTCATTAAGTAATTTTTTCAAATTGCGGGAATTTTTTTAACATATCTTGACAGTTTGACGTGATGTGCTTATATATAATTTCTTGAATTTCTTTAATAAAATTTATGTCAGAATTAATTTTAATGTAACGGAACGGATGTCATGTTAAGTATATTAGTTGTAACCAAACGTATAAAATATAACTGACACTGATTATAGTGGGAGACTATTATGTAAAGTGAACCTTTACTGAACACTTGTGGAATAAGTATTGATATTATTTATTTGTTAATTGAGTTTGAATTTATTCACATTGTAGGAACTCTTTAACTTAGATTAATTTCTTTTTAAAAATTCGATAATACGACAACAGAAAACTGATTTTCAATTCAATCGCAAAATAATTAGACACTTGATTACCTGATTTCCAGTTCAGGCCCGCTTCTGAACGTAGCACCAACTTCCTTGGCCATTTGTATGCTCTGCAAAATCCTCCGATAATTTCCCTCAAAATCCATGGCCCATTGGTTGAGGGTGCAAACCGCGACGGTGGCGGTCCGGCTCATTTTGTCCTCCTTTCGTATTCAACTTTTGCGTGAATCTACGGGCAGAAGAAGTGCCAAATTGAACGTACCAATAATTTTTGCGTTGTTCGAAAAATAAGGAGAGCCGCAAGAGCAGCAGAGAACGTTCCGCTTGCTTGATCAATATCGCCCATGACACCCCTGCTATATAGTCTAGTCGAGCGTAATTCTGTTTTCGTTTTCCAGGTAGTACGGTTTGCTTTTTTACTGCTCTCCTTGTCGTTTCATAGAAAGCGAAGGTAATTCACGCTATACAAGGATCTTTTTCTCTTTTTATGAGCTATTCAAATCCGTTCGAATAACCTTTTCGAAGCTCAAGTGTACGTAAATGCATGCTATTGTAACCTATTACATCGAATTTTATTCGTTCGGTTATTTCTGGCATTAAAACCAATTATATTTTACAGAAGAATGTAATTTTTGGATATTTCTAAGTTAGGGCTGTTTTGTACTAAATATAGAAATAAATTTGTATGCAATTTTTTAACGGCTTCAAAAATTGTTACTTTTTCTTATTATCAAAGAATTATATCAGGCCTCGTTTCTTTAAAAACCTTTACTGAATTACTCTTCATTAAAAACATTTCCGGGTAGCTAAATTTAAATTGCTTAACCTTGATATCAAATATTTCGAAAAGCTCTATATTTCAATGCCCTCTTTATGATAAATGAGGTACAACAGCGTTCTGAATTAAACGGTTTTGCAACTGCTTTAACAATGCACTGTTGTATACCTAATAACTAAAATTACTCCAATAAATTCTCATTTAATACCAAAGCTTAAAATTTGCATTTGAAACTATTGCAAATTCTCGAGTAATATTAACATCATAAATGTATTATGTTATTAATGAATGAAACATGTTAATATTTAATGGAACTTTAAGATTTGCAGTAGGCCTTATCCTCTTTAAGGGTTAAAAATATAACTGAACTTCTATAAATAGTTCATTGGTATGAATATACTCGGATTGATAAATATTGCAAGACCTATTTTCCATTCGCTAATTTCCGGAGACAGTCTAGTCATTTCTGTCAAATGAACGATTCAAGGTAGCTCAAGATCAATATTAAGCCTCGTAACTTCCAAGAAACCACAGGGACGAATGCTCATTGTTAAAAGAAGAATTTTAGGCTTGACTGTGCATGAACTTGAATCATAATTCAGTGCAACTTTCAATACAAAGAAATAAAGAAATAATCAATGAGAACAAAGAAAGCAAAAATTAATAATATCGTATTAAAAGTTTTTATATTACATTACTAAAGAGTAAATGCACAATAAATATGTAGTCTAGACTACAGTATTTTATGCTATACTGCAATTTTCTTGAAATTTTATACTGCATTCACAAAGCAAATCCACCTTTTTCATGAAATAAATAGCCTCGTCATATTTCACCTGACCGAATTTTCACATGAATCCAACTATTTAAGCTCGCTTGCGAAAATGCAACTTTTCTCAAAGTCGAAGCGTTCGCGACGAGAATATCTTCCTGGCTACGATCCAAAGATCGCATCATTATCTCCGTCCAATTTCGCTAGAGCGATAAAAGTCGCGGAACCGGCAATCAGAGGGCAACCAATTCTCACACATATCCAGGAGAATAATTTAGAGGGCGATCACCGGTGTAGGCGATGCAAATGGGAGGGAATTTCCCTCACCCACGCGAAACGAAACGTCGATATTCCTCCAAATTCAAAAGCTACTGGGATGGGGATCTTTGGGAAACAATGGGGCGGAATGAACGCGCGCTATGATGGCTTGAATCTGAGTTTCGTCGTTTAATGATGGAAAAGTTTTAGATGAGTGATAGACTCAAGACTCCGTGCATGAGTTTCAATGTAATGCAATTGATTTGAAACTCAATTGCATTACATTGAAACTCATTAATAATTATGGGAGAAAAAAAGAAAAAACTGTATTTCTCTTTTAACTTTACGCAAAGAAGACCCCTTAATATAGTTTTGGAAAATCATTGAAAAGAGGAAAAGTCAAATGACGGAAAATGTCGGCGAAATTATATCCGAGTGCAGTGAAATAAACATTTCTTAATTATTTTCAGCTATTTCTTATTGGCCAACAATTCACCAAATCCATGAGCCACCCACACTGTTCTCCCACCTTCCCGGTAAAATTTGAAACGAGCTGCCAATAAAAATGGATAGGGGATTAATATTCAGTGCGTTTCCCGGTAAACATCGCGAACCACCACGTTTTCAGACCGTAGCGGTGAAAATTCACGCAGCCAGCGCGCATAAAAATCGTCTAAAATTGCCTCGCGCAACCAGCGTGGCAGTTTACGGTAATTTTTACGATAAGCGCCGGGCGCAAAGCAGCGTTATATAGCAGCAACGGCAGCGCGTCCATTCGGCCCCGGTCGCCCCCGCCAAGAGCCGAAGCCGAGAAAGAGAAGGTAGGACAACGCCACCCCCGGTCGCCATGGAAGCCGCGGCTCCGCGATGCCTGCGAGCGCCGAGTTTCTCGTATGGAGACGCCGTGTTCCAGTCTAAAGCCAGGCACCTCGGGTGCACGCGGCTAAGTTGAACGAACGAGCCGCGATATTATACACACGCGTACACACACACACCCATACACACAGCTATACACACAGATTTTGGTGCGCGCGCTCTGCCCCTTCCCGCGGGGATTCCCTGCTCGCGAACGCATTCCCTCGGTGCTTTTTACACGAGCCGCGTGTAGTCGCTACTCGCGAGCCGAGCAAGAGCTTTCGGAAAGCTCGACCGAGGGTGGGACATGCTGCTCGGCTCTCGCTCGCAAACTGGGATTTCCGTGCAGGGCGATGACGAGTCTGACTGGGGAGCATCGCGCGAAACTGTCTCGCTGACGATGGACTCTATCGCGCGGCTCGCTTGTGCCAGATCCGTATGGAGCTCTTTGTGTTCGACTTTTGTGTGAATTGCTTGTTTTTTTCTTCTTTCTTTCTCTCTCTCTCTCTCTCTCTCTCTCTCTATCTCTGTGTACATTTCCTCTAATCCTTGCATGACTCTCGAGTCAATTTGTTTGCGCTGACTAATTCAATGGATGAGACCTGACGGTTTGAAAGAAAGTTTAACACTTTCGAGCTCTTTTTCACTTTTAATACCGTAGAAAATAATTATAGAATACTAGACTGTCTTTAATGACGTCGGATTGCAAAGATTAAAAGTTCACTATATGAGGAAAAAAGAACGATATAGGATTTTGGTAATGCTGAAATTAATTTGTCATCACTTATTACTTAACAAATTGTTATATAACAAGTTATTTTAATACATATTGTTACGACTGAATTTCTAAGCGTTGTTTATAATTCTTAAAAATGAAAAGATTGCCTTTGGCTTTGGTTCAAATAAATATAGTAAAGGAGAAAGATTTATACTAACTACGAGTCAGTCACTCAATTAAAATGGCTTATTTACAATATAATTCTGCCTGTGCGAGACGAAAAAGATAATAGTGGAGGACATGCTTAAAAGTGCGGAAGTCTAACGAAAGCCCAAGCTCTCGTGGATACGGATAATTAAAACAAAACTATTTATTACTGATGTAGTGATAACAATGTGGGACAACAATGCTACAAGCGAAATCGCAGTCAGGACTGCTTGGCATGCTGACGCTGAGAAATGGAGTACGTCGTGAACGGCAAAGTGAAAGACCTGCAAGCTGCCTTATTTCCGGTACAACCGATTCCTGGTAAACTTGATTTTTTTCAAATTGCACAATGTATAAGAACATGTCATTCATCGATATACGTACATTTATGGTCAGAATCACTGTTAATACATTTTTGTTTATCTTTCTAAATTAATTTATAGATAGGCATTTTATTGCTTATTGCACTGAAAACACCATTATCAAAGTAAAGTCCAGCTTCAATTGCTTCAAAGCAGTCATATAACATGTTTCATTTGTTACTTTAGAGCTGCACTCGGCAAATTGGTTCGATCGTAAAAGTGCACGCCGAATACTGTAACAAAAAAACACACAAAACAAAAGTCGATATTGCAGGTAATTCATTAGCAAGCCAATGTCTGCAATCGCGATTTGGTATAGAGAGGAAAGACCTAGATTCTGTCCTATCCTTGACCTCAGGATTTATAAGGTGTCGCGAGAGCAAGGAAAGTTATCAAAGCCTGCTAGACAATCCCAACCAAATTGGATCAGACGCTGTGCCACAAGAAACACGATGGCCTACAGAATGTCAAGTAAAGTGTAACTTTTCGCAAATTGCTTCATCAACCTGTCGCTCACTTTCAATTAAACCTCAATCCCTTGTAGTTCATCGGTTTGTCGATAGTTCCAGTTAACGAAAATTCCAAAACGTATTTCTTATTACTGAAAATGATAATGCTTATTTTTTATTAAAAAACAAAAGCTTTGGACAATTGGATTACTTGATAATCTCTTTGTGCTTTCATTAAAATAACTCATTACAGAAATAAACAATGATGAGAAGGTTTTTTAAAAAAATGATAAATAGAATGTTTTGCTCGAGCTCAGCGGAAAATTATTTTTATCGCAACTTAGGTATATATGCCAGGGACGCATCTCTATTATTACATATAGAACGTGAAAATTATTTTCGGAACTCGAATCTAACGCGATTAAAACTCGCTTTACCAAAATATTATGATCCGTTTATTTGACAATTGAGTTTATACTGATATTAATAAATATATTTACTGTTGATTCTTAGGTTCTACCAGACAAAGTTCGACATGCAGATTACAGTCCAGTGGAACCAGAGCCTTTTTACGTTCCCACTGGAAAAGAGCCAAGACCAAAACCAATCACCGAAGAATCCGGAACAATAATATTTCGCTATTGTCCGGCGAACGCCACAAATTATGTAAATATCCTAAACTATCACTTATAATGAGACTAATTTTTTTCTGGCTTATAATGCGATTAATTAATTTAAAAATCTTCTGATACATCGTACATATTTTTTAAATTTAAGTAATGTGTTTTCGTAAAATGAAAAAAAATTGTGTTTTAAGCCAACTACTAATTTGAAATCAATATATATAATATAAATGATTGATTGAATTTGATAAAAATCAATTTATTAGTTCTCTGGTAAAAAAAAATAACTTTAGCAAAACTTTATATATGAAAACATGCTTAATCGCCTCACTCCGTTATAGTAGAAGAATCTAAAATATTTTTTGAGAAAAGAGGCTAATGAGCATTAAACGCGATAAAGGGAATGTTTAGCTTATCGTACTTGACGAAAAGTTGAAGTTTGCGAGAGCTGGTAACACGAGCCCGAGGAATAAAGATAAAAAAAAACATTACAGTTCAGCAGATCGTGCATAGGCGGTAGCACAGTTTTAAACCCCGATGCCCCGATCGAAGAAACTGCGGATTGCGTGACACAATCAAGTGGAACGGACCTTTGTTTCGAGTCTAGATTCGAGTCGGGGAATCTGGGCAAAGTCATTAAAATTACTGACACTTATTATCAACTGCACTTGCGCAAGGATCTCTACACCCAGCGACACATGCAATGGTACTACTTTAGGATATCCAACACGAAAAGTGGAACGATGTACAGGTACGTTGCAATGCGCCAGATCACCGATCATTATCACCCAAACTCGTTTCCGCACATATTCCGTGCCAATACGACAATTTTGCATGCCTATGTATGTGTGCGAAAGCCACAACTCGTTCGATGCGATAGTCCAACTTGAAGCTGAGTATTTTGTCCCTTCGTAGGTTGTCTATTGTTAATTTGTGTAAGGAAGACAGTCTTTACAACGAGGGATTGAGACCCTTGCTTTACTCCACTAAGGACGCCAATTTGAAGTCCATCGGGTGGAGGAGATGCGGCGAGAATATTAGTTATTACAAAAATGATTCATCGTAAGTATAGGAGCGATATTGTAATCAATTAATTATTAATATCTATTAATGTGTCTATTAATGTGTCTATTTTTTAAATTTCAATATTATGTCACTGTCAGGGACGAGGACAAGGAGAAGCACACGTTGACGTTCAATATTTACTTTCCGCATGATCAAGATACCGTTTATTTAGCCCATTGTTATCCTTATACTTATTCGGATCTACAGGTAAACATTTCAATTCGCTTTTAACATCAAAGTATTGGTCCTTAGATTATTCTAGTCAAATGAATTCTAAATAGTTTATTCTTCATTTATTTGAAGTTTTCATATTTTATAATGGCAAGATTTATTTTTGTAAGCGCACTAATCAACACTTTAATCAAGCAAAAGCTAGAATTGGTTGGCTGGTGTAAACACTCGAGAGTAGCAATTAGAAATACGATAGCAGTCACTAAAAAGTTAACGTGCTATGAAATAAAGTTTTCAGCCTCAATCTAAATACAGATATGCGTAACCACTGAAAGTTATAATTAACATTAATTAGAAGTAGGGAAACTTTTAATTATACCGAGTAAAAAGAAAAAATTTTACTCTCTCTAACTTTCACAGCAAAATTGCTGCTATTTTAAAATATAGAAAAAGATAGTGGTTTAATTTTTTTTTCTTGTTTTTGAGAAAAAAAAAAGAAAAAGAAAAAGTTCATTTTTCTGAATTTGTATTATTTCTCGCAATTCTTTGTTGTCGTTACTTGAACAAAAATATCTCTGACGACCACAGGAGTACCTGGCGAATATAGCGGGCGACCCGGTGAAGACGCGCTTCACCAAATTACGTCTGCTGTGCCGGAGCCTCGCCGGCAATGGAGTTTATTACTTGACGATAACAGCTCCGGCGTTCAACGACGAGGCGCGCCGAAAAAAAGGAGTCGTAATCACGGCGCGCGTACATCCGGGCGAGACGCCGTCGAGCTGGATAATGAAGGGGATCATCGACTTTCTAACCGGCGAGTCCAATCAAGCGAGAGTAAGACCGGCCTATGCATTTTTTTTCCTCCTTTCAGAATCGCGCGCGATATTAACGTAATTTTACGAAGGTGAACAGTTCGCTTCATTCTATAAATGAATGGCGAGACTTGAAAATTGAATTTCGAGCCTTTCGTAAAAAGTGCAAATGTTGATCCGCAACGAATCAGCAAAAGCTCAAATGAGCCACGCATCTAATCCCACGATTCGCGTTCTCAAGGAGCTGCGCGAGCGGTTCATCTTCAAACTGGTGCCGATGCTGAACCCGGACGGCGTGATAGTGGGTAACAACCGGTGTTCGCTCTCGGGCAAGGACCTGAACAGGCAGTATCGCACCGTGATGCGCGAGACCTATCCCTCGGTCTGGCACACCAAGCTAATGATACGCCGACTGATGGACGAGTGTGGCATCGCCATGTACTGCGACCTCCACGCTCACTCGCGCAAGCACAACATCTTCATCTACGGCTGCGAGAGCAAACGGCCCGGTTGCCCTGGAAAACTCGCCGAGCAGGTCTTCCCGCTCATGCTGCACAAGAACGCCGCCGACAAGGTGAGACTCGGATTACCTATATTCTTTTGAGCGCCCTGCCGGAACGCTAATCGTGATGGATTGACAAATTCAAATGCGCTCTCTTCTGGTCTGTCGCGCAGTTTTCCTTCGAAAACTGCAAGTTTCATATAGAGAAGGGGAAGGAGGGCACGGGAAGAGTTGTGGTCTGGCTGATGGGCATACAGAACAGCTACACGATGGAAGCCTCGCTGGGTGGATCGAGACTCGGATCCAGGAATGGTACGCACTTTTCCACCCAGGATTACGAACAGATTGGCAAGGCCTTCTGCGAGACTCTTTTGGATTTCTCCGACAACGATCCCATCAAGGTGAGAAGACGATTCATGCTCATCTCGTCCCATCAATAGACTTTTGAATATACACACATTTTTAAATTCATTGAATTGTAGGAAAAACTGCGCAATAAAATAGTAGCGAGACTAGCGAAGGAAGGATCTAGCGCTGATGAGCCGACCAATATCGAGCTTACGGATTACTCGAGGTATGCGACTTTCAATCGTGGAATATACCTTATAAGGTGGAATTTGAAAGAAATTAAATGAAAAACTATAATGATTTCACAGCGATGAAGGAGACACGTCCGACAGTTCATCCCAGGAGGAGGACAAATATACCACTGACATAATGCAAAGGCGCTTGAACTCGTGTACCGAAGATCGTCGTTATTTATGTGTACCGCCTCCCTCGCCTATGCTTTTAAAGCCAGCCACAGCTGATCCCTTTCAAAAAGTCAAGAAGCCTAAAACCAAGTTACCGAGGCTCGTACTGATGCGCAGAAAAGCAGTAAGCAACTATTTTATAACAAAACTCGGCATGTTTCATTAACTTAAAGTACCTATTTAGTATATCATTGTTAATAAGACATTTGTTGAATCTGAATCTGCTTTAATTTTGTTCCATCAATAAAATCATTACTAAAGTATAAGAATTTGATTAGGTGCATGGTAAATTTTATAAATATATTAACGAAATAAGATTGAAATATTTAGACACTGGTTACATCAAAGTAATTGAAAAAACTAATTTTTCTTTGATAAAAATCAGATGCGTAATAGAAAGGCGATGGATTTACCGACGACTGATCCTGGAAGTGATTTGTATGACCTGACCGATTCGGGTGATGACGGCAATGCTCGTTCAGCTGCGGAAAGGAAGGGAAAAAGTTCTGACGAGGAGGAGCTTTTTGTCGGCAAGGAGAATGAACAGAAAAAGAAGTCTGACTTAGATTTACCTTTAATCGTAAGACCACGAAGTCTTTCCCTTGGTGAAGAAATTATTCCTGCGGATTTAAATAAAAAAGTTAAACGGCGTTTGAGGTGTCGACGACTGCCTAGGTTTGTATCAAATTGAATTCTGCTAAAGAAAAACACAAGTTATATCATGAACTAATTTTCAACATTCACTTGCGCCTACAGAACATTAAGAAATTTGTCTCCGGTGATTCAAAAGAGCCAAGATATGCAAATAAAATTATTGTCTCTGAGACGACAGATTTGGACAGGAATGGGTAATTGTGAAATGAGAGACGATGAAAGCATCGAATTAATACAAACAAATAATTATCCATTGAGCTGGGGTGTCTCAAAAATGGCTTTCGAAAATCAAACTGATAATGAGGCTCTTTTAGAGTAAGCATTGTTTAAGAATTAACCCAATAACAAGTATTATTCAAACTTAAAACAGTTAGATAATTTTTGTTATTAATACATTTACTTCATACATACAACTTTATTCATAAGCAACAAACTTTTATACTTATAGATCTTGTTCGAGAAAATTAGAAGAATTAAGTTATAACAAAAGTGATTCAAAGAAACAGAAAAAGAAAACACGTAAAAAATCAACAAAAGTTATCGAAGCTCCTCCTGTGATAAATACTGTAGAAGATGAAAATCGACAAACTACAAAAAAGAAAAAGCCTCGTGTAAAGCGACAAAGGGCTGTTAAGTCTAGTCTTGAACCACTGGATAACAATAGTATTTTGCTTACCGCTGATGGATTAGACTCCTTAAAGCTATTTGGAACTGCCAAACTTCCTAAAGTTCAATCAAAACCAAAGTCAGAATCCAGAAAAAAAGTCAATAAAGCTGTTCTTGCCGCAACCATAACTACTTCAAAGTTAAAATCAAAACCTCCCGTTGATTCAGTGGGCGATAGTACTAGTTCTGAAAATTCTCCACTTGTCACACGTCGTAAGAGTATTAAAAAAAAGAGCAATACAACAACAGGAAAGAAACGCATCCAAAGTGCAGTGGCTATTAAGAAAGATCCAAAATAAGTCTTCACAGTGACTGCCGCACCACTGATTCAGCACTGCCAGCTATATTCTATATTGTATACTATATACTTAATCGTGCCACTGGAAAGAAGATGTTGTCATGTCATTATCTAATCAAGCGCTTTCAAAAATCATAAATATATCCAAGTTGCAATGCATTGGATTTGTATAACCTCACTTATTGATTAAGCGTTGTTTTGAAATATGTTTGTAACATATAGAATACATTTTCTATCCTCTGTAAAACAAGTAAGTGAATAATGATTAATTGTTAAAACAATTTTAATTCTAACTCGTTCTGTTCTGCAGAATTTTAATTAATGAATATAAAAATAAATAAAGGTTACAAATACTGCTGTTATTTACTTTGTTAATATACCACTAAAAACCAAAACCTCCTGTTCATTCAGTGGCTGATAGTCATGCATCATAAGAGTATAAAAAAGAACAATGTAACAACAAGTAAGAAACAACCCGAAATGCAGTGGCTGCAAAGAAAGATCTAAAGTTAATTCGTACCACTGAAAAGAGAATATGCTCGTATCTCTATCTAATTAAATATTATTAATATATCCAAGTTGGAATGCGTTGACTTGATTTTGCATAATCTCACTTATGGATTAAGTGTTGTTTTTGTTATGTTTATCACACATAGAATGCATTTCTTATTCCTTGTAAAATAAGTAAATGAATAATGGTTGATTGTTAAAATAATGTCAATTCAAACTTGTTCCGTTCGGCAGGATTTTACGTAATACGTATAAAAATAAATGAAGGTTAAAAATACTGCAGTGTTATTTACTTTAATAATATATCACTGAACTTGAGAGTGTTACTGTTCTCCGATGAACGATCCTCTTGTCCAACATAAATAAAAAGCCGGTATATACATGCACTAAAAATTTCGTAAATCGTAATTCGCAATAATAACGTCAACGCACTACAACAAAATATTACCGGAACAAAACACGTGCACTGTCAATGTATGCGTAAAAATTTGCAATATTTGCATGCAAAAATTGCAAGTATCAGAGCCCCCTTGTGGACATCATTAGAACCAGCAAGTGCAGGTGAACCGTGAAAAGTTAAAAACATACATTACATTGACATATATACTTATATATATCAGATTCAAGCCGCCAGCACCTGCTTGGCTCATCAAATCCTTTTGAGCGCATAATTTCGTGTACCTTGACTTGACAACCTATTTTTGTATTTTTGATATTTACGTCTAGCTAATTTTATCATTGACATTGAAACTATAAATTATTATGTAATTTTCAAGTTTTTATGCTTTTTTTTAAATATTTAATCGATGATTTAAAATAAAGTTTATGAAAATAATTCATGTATGATTTGTAACAAAATTTTCAACAAGTGTATATACTGATCTCTAAATAGCAATATAAATCTAATTCAATACACGATTCATTATATTAATTATATTAATTAATTCCAATGTATCTTATATTTATTCATTTGTCACAATCAGACGTATTGTTATAAATTTTTTTGGTATAGGTACAAATAGATGAAAATACTCTTGTAGAATCATTAAAGATATTTTGGCTAATTATTGGTTAATTTTGTAGTTAAAAACGTCACGCTAACATTATTACGTTGTTAAAGATAAGAATTAATTTTTTCATAAAAACATTATATTCCATTGGCAACAACTGAAAATATGACCATAATTTTAGATAAGTACTAAGGCTGAAAAAAAGATTGTCAGTTGGCGATGAGCTAATTACTTGGATTGATTAGCTGATTCATTATTTATTATTAATTATTAATGATGTAATCTAAAAAAGAAATCAGGTTTGAGGAAAGCAATTTTTTCGTAGAAAAAATATCAATATTTTTGTTGCAAGACTTAAACTTTGTCGATAGCAAATCCCAAGCATACGTTTGGCGTTCAAAGTCACGATGTGCGTAGGATGTCATCGGGTTATCGAGCACTGACCTGGATATCCGCCCATTGTAAGCATAATTCGTTTTTTCCCACAAAATGCTAAACTGTGAATACAGCTATAGGCTGCATACACTTTCGGTATTTTTTACCTTCTTCGTTGTTTATTGTGGAAAAAAAAGATTATTAATTATTTAATCAAATTTACACGAATATTAGCAAAACTTGAGCATGTTTCTTTAAAAAAATATTCTTTTTAATATAGAAAAAATTAGTGAATTGAAAGTCTTAAATATTAAGTAAGTATTATATTTAATTTAATATTATAGATAAAAGTAATATAATATATTTAAGACGAAAGTTTAAATGCATCAAAATATATAAGATTGCGTACACACACAAGGATATGTAATTTATAAGTATGCTAAGAATGACTTAGCATTTGATTCATTTTAACGCAAACTTCATTTTAATTCTATCAGGTCAATGGAAAATACATGAAATACATGTAAATTTAGATAGTTGAGTTGCTAACGAAGTTTTCTCAATGATTATGAAATCGGCGTAAATCAATCTATTAGTTTTTTTAATTTTTAGTACTATTTTTTTATGAAATTTCAGATACGTATAGTGCAAAGTAATCTAAGAGTTATAAACTATGGAAAGTATAATAAATTACTTTATAAATAAGCCAATGATATTTTTTTTTTATTATTTCTTCTAAATATATAAATGAAGGAGCTTCCAAACCTGCAGATGTTGCAAACAATAATCTGAAAAACGCGTAATACCTCTAGCGCGACGGTAAGTATTTACAAGATAAAAAGCAAAGCTGATAATGAAGTTATCAGATAATGAAGAATAAGTCCAAGATAGAGTCCGCATCGTCCGTAAAGTATGTAAACTAAATATAACCCAATTCGAGGATTAAAGTCTTTGTGTAGCGGGAAAATGAGAGGTCGCGCGTCCAATAATGCACATCCATTATCATACGATTCAAGTCCTTCTATTCCGCCTTTTGCCATTATCCAATCTACGTCCTAATCCTTTTAACGAACCCTGCGCGTATCGGTTTTCCTCTTCTCATGACACATGGCATCGCTTAATGCATCGCAATAAGAACTTCATCGTAATAAAAACTGATACGCTTATGTACGAGACAGATATTTTTACTGTAAATATATATCTACTTGCAATGCTTTTTGACAAAATAAATTGTATATGTAAGCATTACAGTTTTTTTGTTTTTGAGTGCTATTTTATTGAAAAACTAGCCTGCATTAATATGCCTATTCTAGAATGTAGTGACCTCATCGACTAAAAATCAACGAGTTTGTTATCGTATTCTCTCAAAATTTGTAATTTAAAAAGAGTTACGCGACTAGGCAGTTGTGAAAATTTCAATGGATCGGTGTGCAAAGTTCAATCTTTATTTACTAATGCAAAATATAGTCTACACGCCACATTGGAAACTACGGAGCAATATTGAGAAAACTTAATTCAATTTTAACATCGATGAGCCAATTTCAAATTCTGTTAATTATTGCGCTAAACAATACGATTTTTTTAGTTTGCGTGCCTTGAGAAGTATGATGTGAAATTGCTTATATTGTTTGTTAAACGATTTTGTACCTATCGAATGGTACGGAACTATATTTTTTTTACGGATGCATTTATCGTTCAAAGTTTGCATTTTGTATGTATATACGGATAAGTTGTAATGCTGCATTACGTCATTAATTAGTACAGAATCGTGATTTTGCACGAATTTCAATCAGCCCTATCTTCTTCAATTTTTGTTATTTTGAAAAACGAAATAATACAACTAACTTATTTTATACGATGGGCTGTGAAAATATGAAATAAAAATAAGTCATGCGAAATCTCAATTCAATATCGGAGAAAATCGTAATAATACCGATAACACGGTAAGAGTATATAGAGATTGCAGCTCGTCGCGACGCCAAAGCTCAATCGGCAAGTAGGCTCACGTCACACGACAGCCGCTCGCGCCTCGCGTCATCGTATAGCCGCGCACTCACACACGCGAGCCGCGGTAGCTGTACGCGCTGTACGCGAGAGAAGCGCTCCTCGAAACGAGCGGCAGCAGCTACTCGCTTCTCCTGGCCGCCTGATACCGTCACAGTCGCATATGCAGAGGGAGTCGCGACTGAGATTCGGATTAGATGTCGTTAGGCCGTATACTCTCCTCTCGCTCGTACTCGCAGCCTCGATACCGCGGGAAAGCGAGAGCTTTCACTTGCAAGGGCGTAGATCGACGAGGGATCCCGCGTTCTCTCAACATCGATCGCGGACTCGCGCAGCTCCGCCGCTGCTGCTGTGTGTACTATACACTTGCCCTTTTTTACTTGCGCTCCTGCTGCTGCTGCTGCCGCTTTGCAGCGATGCAATTGCTGCGAATTGTTTCGATGGTATTGTCGATTCGAGCGATAAAATCTGATTGCCGCGCGATTGATCGTTAAGTGTATAGGAAGAGGTCAATGTGCGCTTTGTTGCAAATTTATACGAAACAAAAGGGAGGAGCGTTTTCTGAAAGTCGAGAGATCCAAAGTCGAAAACTGCTACCCTGATCCTTTTTTGCAATGAAAATGGGGTAGCATGATGTAGCTGAAGGTAGTGCAGGTGCAAAATTAACTAGGATTTTGCTAACTTTAGCCAAGGGCTCTTTTTCAACTTTTATTCAGGTTCCCAACTGATCTATCTAGCTGATAGGCTTTTTTTCTTGATCTTTCGCAGATTTGCTTTTTTATTGGATTTACAGTTTTTATTCTAATTTAACGAATTGCTGAACATAAAAAAAAACTTGAAAATACGTTTTAGTATTGCTTGGATATACGTTAGGATTTTAAGACTTTTCTTTGGCATCCTGTTTACATCATGCATATAATTGGGGCAAATCTATTCATTAGATAAGTTTCACATTATTTCTATCTCATTAAGTAGTAGTCATTTGCAAAAAGTAGATTTTATCAAGTACATTTGTATATTATACACAAATAGTGTTTGAATAAATTGTTTTGCTTTTGTGCAATACAAAAGTATTGAACCTTAGCAAGTGTGAGAAAAATTATATTTTAAAGTACAAAATGACAGTGGTCTAACACCAACTACTATTATATCACTTTCTTTTAACTGTGATATTTTATAGTACTTTCCTTTGCTAGTCTTCTTTTTGCGATTTATGAACATTGAGAACATTCCTAGAATTATGAATCAATAATTTCTAATATACTATTCGTGCAATACCCTACTTATATCTTTATGACATTCAATATTAAATTTTATGTTATTGAAATCGATATATTTAATGTATTAGATAATACATTATCCGAATGGCTCTTGATTATTGTATATTAATAATTTATTATTGAACAACCATTATTACAAATCATAATTTTTTTATATATAAGTATGTTGAGTTTTCAAAACAATATTATTGATTTTGATACATTATATCAAAGTAATATAAACAAATAATTAATGGTGGTATTAGGTAATCACAACTTTCAACATTGTGTAGGCTTTAGAAATAATATATTTTGATCAGTACTTAAAAAGAAAGTAAATGTAATTTGAATTTGTCATCAGTAAAAATTATTTTTTAATCACGGTTCAAAGTTTTCTTATTTGCGGAAATTGCTATAATTTTTCATCTCTCCGCTGTAATGAGTTTCTCCTAAGTCATTTAAAAGTTTTACATGACACGGATTTTTCATACTTTTTCTTATAATTACTATGTAGTTTGAAAGGTATGAGAGTTTAAATTAAAAATGCTCAGAGCAATCTTTACGTATGTATATAGAAACTAGTTAAATCCAATTATCAATAAAATTGGAGATGCAGTCATATTTTCTGGTATAGTGCGACTTCTGTCCTATAATACGATTAATGTTTGTACTTCGGCGTGAAAGTAAATGTGATTTGACTAAATAATAATTTTTTTTAAATATGAAACCGCGTTTGCAATAAACATAAATAAAACATAACTATGTACTCGAAATAAATAATGTAGAAAAAGTCAATCACATTAACTCCAATTGCTTATATATCACAATTTTCCTGCTCAACTCTAGCTATAAGCAACTATTTAGCGATGCGTATTATGCAACTATTTAGTTGAAATATTATGTAAGTAGTAGCCAGCAACAAGATCATTGTTTCTCCAGTCGTAAAACATTAGATTACACACGCGAAGCAAGCCACACCTCTTGTTCCGACCCCGTATCAACGAAACGGAAATTTCGGCGTGCAGCACGCGAAGAGGCCAATTGCCAGGAGCGAGAAAGCGAGAGAGAGAGAGGGCCGTAGCGATAAGGAGCTGGCACCGTATACACGAGAGTCGGGCGGCGGGCGACGGGCAGAAGAGATGCGTTTTCCAATAATAGGCCGGAGCCGCGTCCCCAGCTCACATGCGCGCGTAAGTACGCGCTGGTCGAGGGCGGCCAGCAGCTGTCGCACCGAGGGTGTGGATATGGTGCGTCGACGGCGCGGGCCTGCGCAACACGTGTGACATACACATGTGTGTACGTGCGTGCAGCGTAGGAATATCTCGACGTCGAGCCATGCTTTCCTAGTACGCAAAGTTGCCTATTGGTGAGCTTCGTCGCCAAGGAGACGCGGTGCGCGCGAGCTTTCGTGCCGCAAGCACTCGTTCGAGCTGAGGCGCTATGCACGAGCTCCGCAGCTTCGTCCTCCTTTTTCACCCTGATGGTTGCCGCGCTGCTCTCGGCTCGATACGCGCTCCCTCGTCCACTTTCGCTTTCACCCGCGAGCTTTTCCCATCCGCATATGCTAGCGGCTATATAGTCGAGTCTGCGCTTGCGTTGGATGTCCCGCGAGCGAGCGCCCCGGGAAAATGCACTGGCGTCGGACTCGGCTTTTCCTATACTGTACAAGGGGGGGCTCGACTAAGCCTGGACTTTCGAGCTTGCGAAGACTGTGATGCCCTGTTATTTGTGTCGCCCGATTCGAGAGAAAAGCTGGATGAATTTTTAATACGCTGAAGCTCCAGTGAGCTCATTGTGTCCAATTTTTTTTTTTTTTTTTTTTTTATAAGCTTACTAAAAAGTTATGTAATTGATGGAATCTTAATTTACAGCAAGTATAATCCAATTGGCTAGGAAAAGTCAAGAACGGTTATAAAAGAAGGTGTCATGATTATCTGATTTGAACTTGTTTAATACAATAATAGAAAATGGGTAATTGGACTTCAGAATGTTAATATGATTCTTTGGCTCACTATGTAATAATGATTCCAAGCTGTACGTTAATAACTCATTCATTAAATGCAATTGATGAATTAGCTCATTTAGTTTATCTTTATTCGATAGTTGAGAATGGAGAAAAGTTATTACAGAACAAAAAGCGTTCTAGAAATAATAACATCTATATGCTTTATAATGTAATTCTACCTGCAAAGTTTGCATTGAAAAATACACTGCTTTTAAACTTTCCTCATATATAGCTATAGAATTGGATCCCAAAGATGCTGATAGAATAATATGGTATGGCCAACATATATTTTAATTTTGTTTCTAAAGAATTGCAAACATCATTTACTTACATGCGAATAACAGTCGTCATCTACGTAAAATTTATTATACTAGCGCTTTTTCATGTAAAACGCTAAACTTTTTTTGCGATGGGATAGGCATTATGCTAGATAAAAGTGAATTGATTTCAATATAAATATTTCTATAATTTAAGTTTGATTTTAAAGGCGTAATTTAATAGTCTCGTTCTTGACTTGATTAATTAATGGTCATTTACTGGTAATACAAATTTTAGAATATGAGAAATATTTTTAAATTTCCATCCGCTGAAACGTCATTTTAATTTATTCACCGCTTTGAACTCATATGTGGACAAATTAGCTAACTTAACATTGGCTCAATATTGATTAATGCTTGGTCACATCTTTCTTTAGAATAATGTTTTAATTTTCTGTAACTCTTTACTGGAAAAATATAACATTACCGAGATAAAATTGTTTCCCGTTTCAAAAATTTCTTTCAAACCATAATTTTTTTCACTTTTTGTAATTAGATAAGACTAACGAAAGTGAAGAAGTAAATTTAATACACAACTTACAAAACATTTGAAAAAACCTTATTCATTTTTTGCATAAACAGATGCTTAGATCGAGTCACGCATAATTAAAGTTTGTATTATGAAATTTTGAATACTTACGTAAACTACTGTTCTGATGAAGAAACTAAGTTACATTTTAAAACTAATTGAAATATTTATTAAAGCGCACTTACATTACGTGTATTTTTTTTGTACGATTATTTCTAGAATTGATGTGATTTTTAGATACGTATATTATTGGTTCTCGCAGAAATTTGACTAAAAAAATGTCAAGGATATATCCGTATCTATATTACGATCTCTGCCATTGTCTGTCTGCATGGATTGGTTCATCTTTTTTAATTGATCAACAGACTATCAAATAAAAGATTTTAAAGATTCTTACTGAATTATCTCAAAGTTATTTGAAGAGTGGAATTTTATTACTTCGTTAGTATTGACTAGTAAACTCTTTGAACAATTGCTTGATGGTTCCAAGGATTAAAGAATTAAGCTATTAAAAACGTTAAAAATGCATCGGTAATTATTTGACAAATGATGAACATAGTAACAATTAAGTATTAATTTTTTGTTCTTAATTTGAAAAATCTAAACAATTCTCGTTTAGTCAGATCCATCTGAACAGACGTTACCTTTTATTTTGAAATTCTTTTTAAACTATTCTATTTAATTTGTATTGAACAAAACTTTTAATTCCTTGGCTAATAGCTAAAATTTTTTCTTCAGATAAATATCAAAATATCCTTCAACCACTTGTCGATCTAACGAGCCGAGCTTGAAAAGACGCGAAAACTTTTTCTCATTTAAAATGTAATTAATATAATCCAAATCAGATCCACAAGTGTATGTTGTGGGAAGTCGACGAGGAATCGACCAATTCACCACCGCTACACTTGCAAGCTCACTGCTTCTTTCGCCAAAGGTAAAAAATATACAAGTGAGCATCAAGAGAGTTGATGTACACCTCGCGCGCAATGCGTGGGAAAGGCAGCGGCAATAGACGTAAAACAAGACGGCATTGTTTGTTAATGTACTCGGCAAATATCATGTCACCGTGCTTTCACGTGTCGATGACTCGTTGGCATAAATTTTCTGGCGCACGTACGCTTTCTATGCATTAGAAACCTTATTTTTTTCTTCATATTCCGAGCAAATTCAAATCTGTACGATTACGCACGAGATGCGTATTAAATAATCAGCGATATGTTTGTTCTGTGCTCCTTTTCCATTATCGAATGGACGAAGAAGAAGAAGAACTACGTGTTCTCTGTATGTGGTGTATGGTGTCTGGTTCAGTTTGTTTTTTAGATTTAAAATTTATGAATGAATGTTATTCGACGTGAGAACATTGCCGTACGATCTTTATTCCACGCGACATTTACATTTTTGCGTATTAAAAAATATGTAGACGATGATTACTTGGATGAAGGTTATGTAATTGAATGACCTTTTGTGGAACAATATGTTGCAATATGAAGCTGTTAAATATGAATGCTCTTAACCCTTTAACTGCAGATTGATGATTCTGAATAATTATCATTAATAAATTTTTAGAAAGCCAAAAGATTTTGAATTCGATGCTAATTACTGATTAAACATATGAAGGAAAAAAAATGAAATTACGTAGCAAGTTCTGATCTGAATATACTTCGTCCTTTTTTTAACATAATCAATAATTTTGAGCTTTTCAATTCTACTTTCTCGATGTAGAATAAGTTATTCTATAAATTTGTAAATTTAAATCGTCCGGATTCGGTTGTGTATCAAAATCAAAAGCCGAAAAGCCGTACTTAAATAATATACCTACAACACTATAAACTCAGAGCTGTGCTGCGGATCATATGCTTAAGTATATCTAAATTTTATATGTTTACTTCGTTGCTTGCCTAAGAATATAAGTGGTACGATCACGCGAACAATATGTCTATATTCATGAAAATTTTCAGAAGCTCGATTTAATTTGATGAGGCTCGTGACTGTCGCTTTCCTGCACAGAAAGTTAATCGAAATCAATGTCAAATTTCCTTCGAATACCGCAATCATTCAGATCGATTCCCTTAGCCCAAGCCCTCGGAACAAGTCAAACGCTTGATGGTCCGTGAATCGAGAATGCAAAAACTTTCCAAGATCCAGTAGGCGACGTTGACGCGTATGTGAGAATTTTCGGTGAAAACTGCCAAGTAAGAATGATCGAGTCTCGCTCGCGGCCCATTAGCGATTCTAATGGGGAAAAGTCTGCAGGCGCGAGTCGCATGAGGGAGCGCGCGAGATATCCCGTAGCGGTGGGGACTCGCGACGAGCCACGGCGGTTATAAAAGGCCCGGCGTCTCAGCGGCCCAGATAGTTCGGTGGTAGTTCATCGACTGGAACTCGACTTTTGTTTTTGGTTCCATTCTTTCTTTGTGCTTCGAGCCGTAAGTGTTGAGGAGAGACAAGTGTTTAACGGACAGTGTTTGCTCCCTTTACCTTTATTGCGTATAATATAACCTATGGACTTTTGGCAGTGCTGCGCGATCGTGTGGTTTTGATTTTATTGCGAGTTTGCGTGCTAACCGGAGATATGTCGAGCTCTCGATGTCTTTTCTGGATCGCTTGCCCCTGGAACGGAGTCTGATCGTTGGTTTGGAAAAAGTGACCGTTGGCTGCAATATTGTTGTGTGATGCCAGTATAGCTTTATTTTCTATCGAGAATAGACTTTGATACAAACTTCTTTTTGCTGCTTCATTTTAGTAACGAATATTGTGTGGGTCTAATGGTCACTTAGCGCACTAAATAAGAATTTATAAAAATTAAAGAGGCCAATTTTTAGTTGGATACTCTCTAGCGCATTATTTATTTTTTACAACAAATATTTTATTTACTTGAACAAAGTACTTCTTAAATCGAGAAAATATTTATTGATTTCGAATAAATCAGAAAGTAGTGAGTATTTAACTAAATATTTCATTTAAATAATTAAATTTTTATTCAGTGTGCATTTACTAATGTCAGCAAAATACTATTATTTACAGATTGAATTACCTCCATTTAAATAAAAATATCAATTGATTTAGCAGATTGTAAAAAGTCACTTTAAACCACTAGACATAATTCAAATGTTCAAATAAGTCCTGAAAATAAAATTCCATTGTTCATTCAAAATACCTATATGATCAGGATTTTCGAATTCACTTGTAAATTGATCGAATAGACTATTCATCGCCTTCCTGTTTGTAAATACAATTTCTAAGCCTCGTCGTTGACGCGTGACCCTTCATTCTAAATACACATACGAATTGATTACTCAGCCCGATCGTGACGATCAATTGAATTTAAATCATTGTCGTCGTAATAATTGAAATTCACTGCTGCATTTTAATGGCTAAGAAATTTGAATTGCATTCTAATTGGTATTCCTGACTTGGCAAAATAAAAAAATAAAAAGATGAACCAGTAAGCTGAGCTTGTAATTTCACAATGCTTTCAATATCGCGTAAGCTATACGTAAGCGAACTCGTGATATTATATCGAGCACGTGTAATAAATTTTTCTAAAACTTGTCAACAATAATTAATTCGGACTGACAGGTAAAACCCTTTATGTAAGCCAACTAAATTATATGAAATCAGAGAGTGACATAGTTTATCTATTAAACTATAAGCCGCATAACATTTGAGTCGATGGATTTGTTATTAAAAAAAGATAGTAAAAAACTTTTCCCATCCAAATTTGTTTTCCCCAACAATTCCCGATCGAGCAATCACTCCGCAATCTTGGAAGGATCAGCCCATTTCTCATCCTCAATTTCGCCTTCCCGTTCAATTTCAGAAGCAAGGCGAAGTCGAGATGTCGGTAGTCGGACCGGAAGTGGTCACTGGGTCGGTGGCCGCAGCCTCCACCAGCGGTTTCTCCCCCATCAGCGTATTCTTCACCCTATTGGTGCCAGCTCTCGTGCTGTACTACATCTACTTCAGGATCTCGCGCAGACATCTGCTCGAGTTGGCGGAGAAGATCCCCGGACCCAAGCCCCTGCCCCTCATTGGAAATGCTCTCGAGCTCATCGGAAGCTCCGACAGTGAGTTTACATAGATTCTATGTCTAAATCGATCACGGAAAAATTACGTGACCTTTTCTCATCTACTATTTTTATGTGAAATGTAGAGCAGAAAATGGCCAATTTAAACTTTCTCAATTATTTGTAATGCACGTTTTGTTTTAATGATTGAAAGAAGCGACTGGAAAAATAACTTTAATTGTGCAGCAATCTTCCGTAACATGTACAAGAGGTCGTTCGAGTTCGACCAGGTGATCAAGCTCTGGATCGGTCCCAAGCTCATCGTCTTCTTGATTGACCCACGAGACGTTGAAGTTATCCTCTCCAGTCACGTATACATCGACAAAGCCAGCGAGTACAGATTCTTCCAGCCTTGGCTCGGAAATGGTCTCCTCATCTCCACCGGTACGTATATCACTTTCCATTCTCATCTACTATTCCAAATATTATATCTAAACTTGAATTTCACCTCCAATATAACCCGGATTAATTGCTTTGCTTTTGCATTTATATCAAAATGAATTACTCGAACGATTTCGTAATTATAGATAATTATTGTTTCACCTTGCAACTAAAAATGTATAAGTTATAATTGTTCCATAATAAGCGCTCTGATGAATGTATAACAGGAGATCTCTCCTGCCGTTTTTCATTCGATAAATATTTCCGATTCAATAACAGAATTCCAGAACGGAAAGTAAAGTGTAAGGCATCGGCGAGTGTAAACATAGTCCCCTGGCATATACATTAGGTAGATAGATGTTCAGAGAGAGAGAGAGAGAGAGAGAGAGAGAAGAACGGTGCACGAGAAATCGACGTGTTGTGTAGATAGTTCCAATGTACATTCGAGGCTTATTACGTAGTCGCGCGTATAATTTCTCGCGAGAAATTGTTCCTACTAGGAAACGCTCTTATATATCACTTGTACATATATATACATACATGTGTACACATACATACGTATATAAACACGTGTACTTTCTCGGTTGAGCGGCTGAATATGACTCTGTTTTTCCATCTCGGTTTTTTTTCCCCGATGGCGAGGAAAATTTTAAATGTGCTGCTGCTGCCGCCGTCGCTCGCAGGAGCAGGAAGGAAAATTTCAGCGCGCGAGTTACAGCAGTGCTTTCTCTCGGCTGACTCGTTCGCGCGAGCGCACGCAACGACTCGGAGCTGCTGTAATCCTCTATTAAATTTTTGCGCCTCTCTCGACTCCTCAATTTCTTGCCTTCGAAACGTTATCGCTGTATCATTTTACCGTATATAAGTACGTGCAGCGCTCTTTTCAAGCAAGTATTATTATTCCGAGGAAGTTGAAAATATATTGCTGAACAAGATAAGAGTATGAAAAAGCCTTACGGATTACCTAATTGATTTAAAAAAAAAAACATGTCTCGTATATATTTTATAGCAACGAATCCATTGTTCTTTTTTTTCTTAATGCCTCAATAGTATGATCGATCCGCGCATAATTAATTCACATTCAAGATTAATTCAAGCTGCACGATAAAAATGTTCGATGTAATACGAACGAGTGTTGAAAAGAAATCCAGCAATTACGTATTTATTACATATATTTGTCACCGATAGCACCGGTTACCTCACGCGCAGAAAAGTATAAAACAGGCTACTTTATACAACCTCGATGACGGCGGCGGCCAATCACGGGTTCCCGAAAAATGTCAGCACGCGAAAACTAGATTGCTTCCTATATTGCATAAGACCCTCGCACTGTCACACTTGCGGAGCGATTTACGCAACGCATAGCTCTGCAAATGAAGCCGCGGAGAGACTCGAGAAAAGCGGTTGCTGAATATGTGTGTTGCAGGTCAGAAATGGCGCGCTCACCGCAAACTGATCGCCCCGACTTTCCATCTCAACGTGTTGAAGAGCTTTATCGACCTCTTCAACGCCAACTCCCGCGCCGTAGTCGAGAAGATGCGGAAGGAGAACGGCAAGGAGTTCGATATCCACGATTACATGTCCGAGACCACCGTTGAGATCCTCCTTGAAACCGCCATGGGAGTGTCCAAGACCACCCAGGACAAGAGCGGATTCGAATACGCCATGGCTGTCATGAAGTGAGTCCGATGACTTTTCTTCTTTTCTTTCCTTGTACTCTTATTCAGTGTTTTTCAAGAATTCGAAATTATATAAGCGGTATTCAAATCGTGCCATTCAATTCTAATTTGGTCCGAAACGTGCGGAATTTCCTGTTGAATCTTTTATGACCGAGTATTAACATAAACAGGTGTTTATGAATTCAATGTTCTTTATCTGTACAAAGGATGTGCGACATCCTCCACCTTCGTCACACCCGCGTCTGGTTGAGACCCGACTGGCTCTTCAACCTAACCAAGTACGGTAAGGAACAGGTCCACCTTCTCGACATCATTCACGGACTCACCAAGAAGGTCGTTGCCCGCAAGAAGGAAGACTTCAAGAGCGGAAAGCGTAACTTCGTCGACACCACCGCCGCCGCCAAAGACACAAAGGTCTGCTATTCCTCTATTTCCCATTTCCCACTGGGTAGGGGAAAGTGTCGTTGGAGCGCAATAAAAAACCGTTTTTGATCATATCTGTTGCAGAGCACCACAGTCGTCGAAGGACTTTCCTTCGGTCAATCAGCTGGTCTGAAGGACGACTTGGACGTTGACGACAATGACGTAGGAGAGAAGAAGAGACAGGCCTTCCTCGACCTGTTGGTCGAAGCTAGCCAGAATGGAGTTGTTTTGACTGACGAGGAAGTCAAAGAACAAGTAGACACCATCATGTTTGAGGTAGGTCATGGCGCCAAGGATCTCCAAGGATCCCAACTATATACTTTCTTGCACAGTGTTACACTCTCTTTCCGTTGCACGCGTAGGGACACGACACCACAGCTGCTGGATCCAGCTTCTTCCTGTCGATGATGGGCTGCCACCCAGACATCCAAGACAAGGTCATCCAAGAACTGGACGAGATCTTCGGAGACAGCGACAGGCCAGCCACGTTCCAGGACACCCTCGAAATGAAATACCTGGAAAGGTGTATGATGGAGACCCTCCGTATGTACCCACCAGTACCAATCATCGCCCGTGAAATCAAGACAGACCTGAAACTCGGTAAGTAGACCTATCCTTGGCCATTGAACGCAGTCAGTGAACGCTTGGATAAGCGAAGAAGCTAACTTTGCCCCAATTCAATGCCACTTTAGCATCCGGTGATTACACGGTCCCAGCCGGTTGCACGGTGGTCGTAGCGACGTTCAAGTTGCATCGTCAGCCCCACATCTACCCCAACCCCGATGTCTTCAACCCAGACAACTTCCTGCCCGAGAAGACGGCCAATCGTCACTACTACGCCTTCGTGCCCTTCTCCGCTGGTCCCCGCTCATGCGTAGGTCGCAAGTACGCCATGCTCAAGCTCAAGATCCTTCTCTCCACGATCCTGAGAAACTTCCGCGTGAAATCGACGGTCAAGGAGGAGGACTTCAGACTCCAGGCCGACATCATCCTCAAGCGCGCCGAGGGCTTCAAGGTCAAGCTCGAGCCCAGGAAACGCGGAGCTGGGGTCAAGGCTTAAGCGAATTAATGGCAAACAGTGGATATGAAAGAAAAAAAAAGAAAACAATCTCACGCATACGCACGCGCGCATTAAATAATTAAATGCTCCATTATTTTATATGTTTTTTTTGTTCTTATTCTTTCTGCTGCACTTTTATGTTTATGTTTTTTTTCTATACAAGTTTAATTTAACGAGAAAATGGGAAAAGAAGCACCGAAGAGACGTACTATTATTGTGATCGACCGACGGGAATTGAAACGCACCTCGCTGCGAAAAACATCACTTTTATCTCATATTAATTATTATTATTATTACTTTGTCGTGGGGGGTGATGAACTTTGTTGATTTTTAGATATATATACATATATATACATATATAATGCATATTATATAATAATATTTGATAACATTCTTAACCCTTTCTTTGGCTTTTCGTGTGGTTTTAAACATTGCTTCTTTCTTTTTCCTTAAACTATTTTTTATTCGTAATTTTAAACGTTCGCAATCAATGTTGTCCGTTAGTTTTTATAGTGCGCGAGATGATGAAGCGAGAATTCCTCCAAGTTTTCTTTTTTGTTTTTATTTTATCTCCGCCGCCGTAAAAACAGTTATATTATATTATATATAAATATATGTTGTATATGTTTGTAAATTAAATTTGTTACATAGAAGCGATAGTATACGCTATACATTGCTAGGGCCAACAACACATGCATATATAAACACGCTATTATATTAAGAATTTAAAAAAAGGCCCGGCGATGAAACTATTGTCATTTATGATTTACCGGTATTTATCTCGTTTAATAAATTATGCAGTGGATTTACTGCAAAATCATTAACCGAGCCTTTTTAATTATCTATATATCACTTTATTTCGATGATTAATTGACGGATGTAATAAAGTGCAATTATGCCTTATGAAATGCTGTAGAATTTAGAGAATTTATACTTACATTTGATGAGGCATGGAAGTATATTATTTAGTTCTTATTGATGCTTCCGGTTAAGTTAACCTGTAACGTTGTAATACTATACAATTTGGCCAGGTGTTCTTTTTTTTTTAAATTGTAGTTGTATTCATGATACACAGATTAGCAAGTAGAATTTCGTATTAACAAGGTTATAAAGGAACAAGTTTCGCGTTTTAAAGCATAATATCACATTACTTTTGAAAATGGCATCGTCAAGAAGACTCGTGCTAACTTCTGTCCTGCCTCAAGACATTCCCAAAGTAAAGGAAGAAATTAAGGCCAAACTGCCGATATTAACGGCATCAGAAATAAGAAGGTTATCATACGAGCCAAAAATTTACTAGAGAAAATTATTACAATACCTATATGATTTCTCACTTACCTAATATCTACATAAATATAAGGCATAGGATTCCATACCACGAAGCGATAGTTCTTGAATTACACGAAGAAGGTGCGCACGAAGCAGCGGAGTATTTCGAATTTCTCTTCGATCTCGACGAGGCGACCAGGAATACGGCAGGGCCTCACACTTTAATCTGGAACAAGGCCCGATTAAGAGACAATAGAGACCTAATCGATCGGCTTCGGGGTGTTTTGACGATTTTTTCTCAGACCACAAGTAAATTTTCCCTTCCTGTAGTACCTCGAGATTAGGTGATTACGTTTACATTATACGCGCGATTCTTTGACAAATGAAATTCCGTCAGTACCAGCGACGGTGCGAACCACATCCTTGATTCAAATGGCGTTGCACATTCAAAAATTAAGCTGGGACTGGTGGTGGATCGCTGAGACTCTCTATCGCAGTGGATTTTGGATAGCCAAGGAGATCGAGGGCGACCTACAGACCGTTACTATCCTACGATATACCTACGCAAGATTCTTGTTTTCTCAAAGTTTGATATCGCTTGATTTCTATACGTTAAATTATACCCAGATTTAGGATCATAAGTGCAAATAATGACTCGATCTTTTTTTCCTCAATTTTTTTTTTTCACCAATCTAATCACAATCTATAGTGAAAAATGCAAACGCCGCGCTGGAGTACGCGCGAGAGGCTCAAAAAGATTCGCGGGAGAAGCCCTGGAATGCCTCGAAAATTTTGGGCTTCAAGCAGGAGAATTTGTTTCGGGAATGCTCCGTGCTTTTGTACAGGATCTTGCTGAGTATAGCTCAAGACGTGCGTGAGTGCGAACCTCCCGTTGCCGTAAATTCTTGCAGAGTTGCACTTTCCTGCGCGACAGAATGTACGTGTGACGCACCGAATGGTCAATTTTATTTTTTCTATTTACAACGAATTTAACGAGAGTATTTTCTAAAGCGAAATAATTAATATTTTTTATCCTTTTTGATGTATAAAACATTATTTTTCTTAAGAGAAAAAAACATTTAATTGTACGTATATTATCAGAAAAAAATAGAGAAACTGCTAATACAGTCAATATTATATATTATACCTATTTGAATGATTGCTTTGATGAATTTTTGGCCAATCGAAGTTATAGCGAACCATAAAAATATTTTTTAATATCTGCATCCTAAGTAACGATAATTTTTTTATTGCACAATAATGTTTGTTTCTTTATAAGAGAAAATCTTAAAAATCTTTTAAAGAATTTTTTCCATAAAATTTGTTTATTTGACATTTGAAATGAGAGTATGATTTTAATGTATAATCAGCCGGCCACGGAGAATTAGTCGCCGAGGCCCAGCACGAGCTCGGTAAAAGTGAGGTCGCTGCAGGAAATATAAAAGTTGCAATTAGACACTTTTGCAAAAGTCTTGGTATGATGATCAAAATTCATAATCCTGAAGGCATTTGCAGGGCTCATGGAGAACTCGCACTTGCTTACGAGGTAGAAATTGCTTAAACTGCATCTTTACTTTATTTCAACCTGTGACAAAAAGTTGTTGAAAAATTGCAATAAATTCACCTTTTATAGCACACTATTTTTACAGCTCGTCTGAATCATAAATTACAAATACTTATCTTTAAACTGCACTAGTCAATATAAATATGCTAATAGTACACGCGGTTTATTATTTGAAATTATATTGCAATAGCACATTTTTATTATTATGACACATAATTTTAACAAATCAGTTATATTTTCTTAATATTTTTCTTAATAATATGCTTTTTGAAAAGTCTATGAAATAAATTGTAGGTACTTATCTAATTATTTATAATATTTGAATTGATTAATCATTTATCTTTAGGAACTCGGGAATGATGAAAAGGTTTTAGAGCATTTACAGAAATTTAAAGATTATGCTTTGCAATACCAATTGGTGTACAAACTCGCTGAAGCTCATTACTTGACCGGTGAATTCTACTTGAATCGGGTAAGATTTTATAAAAGAAATATAAAAAAATTGTGTTGAAATATTAACATATTTGAAATTAAGGGCATTCCCAAAGAAGCAACTCCCAATCTCGAATATGCGTTGTCACTGTACAATCGTTGTGGTGCAAGAATGGAAGCCAGTCGAGTTAGATGTTTGACGGGTGTTTCCAAAGGTAAGTGTTTGTTTAAGGGTGCTTAAAATAAAATTGCATTCATTTATCATTCTCTCGATACTTTATTATTGATTACACCAATTTACATAAAAAATTACTTTAAGCTTTTTTGTCCATTGTTCATCACAATACTTAAATGTCGCCTTATAATGTTGATGATATAATGATGTGTAAATCAATAACACTTACTTTGTAATTCATAACGAAAAAAAGGTGCTCAGTTTTTATAAAATAAAAATAGATATGTGAATTGCGATGAAATTACTAAATGAACGTTTATCTTTAAATAAACGTTGATATCGAAAAGCGTACATTAACTTAATTACAATTTATTTTTAATGTATATATATATTTATATACCGCAGTGGTATATATCTATTTATACTCCGCACTGG
The DNA here is from genome assembly GCA_900490015.1 of Megastigmus stigmatizans. Taxonomy (NCBI): domain Eukaryota; kingdom Metazoa; phylum Arthropoda; class Insecta; order Hymenoptera; family Megastigmidae; genus Megastigmus; species Megastigmus stigmatizans. The sequence goes on along the minus strand of UELV01094422.1, from coordinate 30,158 downwards.
TACTCACATCATTAAATACAACGCTCTCTCCGTGTCATAATATAAAAATCCTATATTTTCAACTTTTAAACTACGAGTGACGTAACCAGCATGCTAAAAGAGAAGTAAGAATCAACTTTCAAAGTTTAACAAGTTGAAAGTTCTTAAATATTAACCATAAAAATAAACAGTTTTTCTCCATAGATTTTGAGCTTCACTTACAATTTACTACAAATTCTGCTCATATTTATATTTAACACTTCTATTGCGAGATTAACATAGGTCTTATTTCTTTTTCTCGCTCCATAAACGCGCTAAAGAACAAAAAAATTAAATTAAAAAATAACTGGAGAAATAAATAATGGTAATCACTGCGTAAACTTATCTTCGTGCTCGTCTCGCAATAGAAATATTTACACACTTTCAACTTGCATTTGATGAAAAAATTCATATTTTAGCTGTTCTATTACTGTCTGTTTTGAAGCGTTGTAACAATCCGCTCGCATCATAATTTGATTTTCTTTTCGCCGGAGGCCAAGAGATGATGGAGTCATATCAAACTTTGATAAAGTGGAGCGCCGAGGGCGATTTCGATGCTACAGTAAGCATTATTCATTGGATAGACCGCGGTGAGTTTTTCGACGAAACTCAGCAATGTCAGTAAAAGGTACGATATTAGCGAGAGCATAAACTATTTGTTTTCACATAGGGTCTTCTTTAAAGGCTTTTCATGGATTTGCTTAGTTTAGACGTGTCAATGAAATTATAACTATTTTGCATCAATTCTTATGCAATCTTTATTTTCGTATTAAATATCTATTTTTATATATCAACCAAAATCGAAGTTTATACGAACGTAGGCTTTATTAATTACACTAGGCACGATCAGTAAATTTTTCATATTTCATCAGCCTACGATTTGTTTAACAACGAACACTTAACACGATAGCATTAACAATGTAAAGTCTATATTACTTATTAAACATAATTTAATCTACTTTTATCAATCAAAAAATATCATTTCTAAATAATATTCTAAAAATGTACATAAAACATTTGTTATACAAATATAATGAAGAAAAGTAATAGGTATCATATTATTAGAACAGTAAACAAGTAGCTACTTTGTAAGCTATATGTATTTCATAAAACAATAATAAAAAACTAATAGGTAAATATTTAATTGAAATCTCAATTGATGTTTTTTCTTGATAAAAACAATCCAAACTAAAGAAATCCCTTGAAAATATACCCGATCGAAAGTCCATCAATGGTATTGTAATTTTTTCGTCGACTTGATGAGTTGTACCTTTTGTTACACTCAATACAACCGCACTATGCAATCGATATATCGTTCGTTTTATTTCTCAAGTCGATGTCTTCAAGGATGATGAAAAATAATCATGAGGCTTTTACAAAAAGGATGGTGACGCGTGTCTATCTCTTCCCGGATGTATCCCTGGCATGGCTTGTGAGGGAGAAATCAACCGTAGGGGAAACACAAGAAGATTTCTCTCGCTTTCTCACTCGACTCTCCTCTCATGCGACGTCGTGTGAGTGGGTGTCGAAACGTCCTTTAATAGATTAACACAGCGCCGGAAAATCAAAAGAAACAACTGGAAAATAAAGTTCTAAGTTATAAAAAAAAAAAAATAAATCATAAAATATATTTGTTATGAAATTTAGGGTGATTACTTCATGCTATTCCAATGAATAGTTTTTGACTCTTTTCTGAAATATTATAATGAAAAATAAATATTATTTATGAAAAAATAAGTTTGATTTCGAATGAATGGTGATTTTGAGGCACTTTATCAAATGGTATTATGGAATATTAGTTATGGCCAACGAGCTAAATGTCAGTAAGAATAGAGTTACTCAAATGAATGTTGCTTTTTCAAAAATTGCTTTTTATTAGAAAAATATTGGATGCTCAAGATAATTATCACGCTACAATATTCATGGTAGAGTATTTGATTGCTTTTTACAAGCAAAAGCTACAGATTAAATGAATTTAAATGGGAAATACATGGGTCTTTGTTAAATTTATATAAATTTAATTGTATACATATTATTGTTAGTCTATATTAAAACTAATCTATGGATATAAAAAATATCTAAGACAGCATTGCAATTCTTAAGCATTGATTACTATTCTGAAATTTGCAGATAAATTTTTAGACCAATATTTTGCCAATAAAAGTCTAATTTCATTTAAAAACAAAATCACTTAAACATGATACAAAATCTTATTTCTAGTCACTAAAAAAAATAAAAACGCAGAAATTTTAATTTCACACACCCACTTTACAATAAATTCAATTCAATGATATTCAAATAACAGATAACAATTATTAAGTTCATTTCAATTCATTAAATTTCAAACTTTGTTACAGTTCAAATACTACGTTGATATAATCAATATATTTACAAAAGGAATATTCTGAAACACCGTAGGTTTTTATATTTGAATTTATACATAAAATATTGCTACTTAATCAAAATCTCACCGCATTATAATTTTTTAGGTATGAAATTAAACGCATACTAAGTCATTTTTCTATACAGATATTTAACTTCTATGTTAAGTATGTAAGATTATATGTTTTCATGCTTTTTTTATATACAATCATAATTGAAGAACGATTAGTATAGTTCATAAAGAATTTTTTTTTATACAATGTCAATCAGATTTTCATCGTGCTTCAATTATATCCCTATTACATTAGAATTGATTAGTTTTTTTTTTGCATTAAGTCGATGAGTAGAGGGCTGTACCCACAGTCGTAATTGATGTATATTATATTTAACAATAATTAATTTAAGTAATAGAATCAAATTTGTAAAAGATGAATTTACATTTTACAATTAAATTCATTTCACTGGGGATATTGCCCTTAATGTAATTATAAAATTAAAATAAAGTATATCATGATTGTAATGATGAAAAAGCTTGTATAGCACTAGTACGTGTATAAACGTATCCACGACTAGTAAAATATAGATGTTATTAAGGATGTATGTGCAAGCGATACTTGCTATTTTAAATGACCATACGTTACTTAATAAAACATCAAGAATTTTTTTATTCCTTAACTTTTATATATTAATTGATGTAAACACAATAATAATGTTATTGATATTTTATTAAGTAAAGAATAAGCTACTTGCAACGTATAGTTATTCAAAATATACCACTTTTACGAAGAAGTAATATCATGTAATGTTTTTCGAATAGTTGCTGATTTTACTAACATGTATCGCTTGTACATCCTTAAGGGATGAAGATGCGCTCATGTCGAATGATTGATGACATTAATGATAAAGCAGTCGAAAGAAACAAGTGATACAAACCAGAATCAAAAGTGTACGAGTATAAAAATAGTTGATAGAAATAAAAAAAAAAATTAAAAAAAAAAGTAAAACGCTAAAACAATCAACAAAAACGTTGGATTTATGCAAGTATACAACTTGTTGGACTAGCTTCTTAAACGTTATAAAACTATTCGTCGTCAATGTCTTCACAAATCGGATCAAGTGAGGGCATATCTTGACTGTTGCGAATCTCTCTCGATATGTTTTCGAGCGTCTCTGGAAGTAAGTCAGTTTCGTCATCGGATATTGGTTCCGTTTGTAAATCCAAACGCTTTTGAACGTCGACAGTAGCCATATTGAAGACATCCGTTAATATATCACCTACAACATTATTAGCTACTTGTAGACAATTACCATTCGTTTCGACTTCAACCTCTTGAACTATGTTGTTGTGGGGTTGATCACCGTCATGTATCACCTCCTCGACCACGTCAACGTCTTGGGTTATCTGGCTCTCACCAACTACTCCACTCTCAATTTCCTTTTCTTTATCGATCGACCTGCTGCTGATTTCCAAGATTTCTGTACATTCAGCATCGGATATTTTAATTTCTAATTCAGCATCGACATCTTTGTCCAGTTTATTTTCCTTTTCCGAACTCACATTTAAATCTTTCTCACTTTCCTCGTCGCCGTCTGTAACTGATTCAGCGAACTCGTCGATAATTTGGAGTCCTTTACGTTGCAATAACTCTTCCAGACTTTCTTGCGCCAGGGCTTCCTCATCTTCGGTATTATTATCCTCATCTTCATTTTCAGGTCGTCCTGGGTTTCCATCTGTATTTTCTACACTTGGTCCCTCTGCAGTCACGACATTTATTTCAGTTCCGGAATCTACGGTATTTTCATCCTGATTAATATTTGTTTTAGATTCTACTACTTCTTCTATTACAACGTCATCGTCTTGTTTGGGCAGTTCGACTACATCATTTTCTGTTAAGTCAACTGGTTCACACACTATAACTTCCTGAGGTTCGATTGTTACTTCATCAACATCTTCAACTTCTGTTATTTCAACTTCAGAATCTAAAGTTTGTTTCGCTGATTTGCTGTCGATATCTAATACTTCCTTCGATGAATCATCATCAATATTTACTACAGGAGAAATGTCTCCGCACTCAATTTCTGTGTCTGTTTCGACTGTTTCACATTCTATAATTTCCTCATTGACTTTCAACGTTTCGCTTTGTACATTTTCAGATTCTGGAACATTAACATCTTTATCCACAGTCTTTTGCATAATTTCAGTATCGTTTTCATCATTCACTGTAGGTTCTACAGTTACGTTTTCATTTTCTTTTTCATCCTCATTTTCATTCTTATTTTCGACCTCATTTTCGTTCTCATTTTTGCTCTCATTTTCATGCTCCTTTTTATTTGCCTTTTCAAGATCTTCATTCGATTTGGTAATTTCATTTTCATCAGGTATTTCATCTTCTACAGATACAGACTCTTGTATTTTATTATGTAACTCTGCCATATCGTTAAGAGTTTCTTGAACTGCCTCTGCAATTTTATCTGTAGCAGATTCTATTAATGCTGTATTTTCTTCTTCATGTTCAATATTGCCGTTTGTGGTTTTTCTTTGAATTCTAGACCTCCTGCCTTTATTTTCTTCAATCTTTCTCGAAGATCGCCTTGACGATCGTCTATTCGTAGCTTCTGCTTTATTTTTTATTTCAGTTGATTCATCACTATCAACAGATTCACTTTTTTCTTTGGTAGAATCATCGTCTACCACGTCTACATTTTCCGTTTCTTTTTCTTCAGTCGTTTCTACAATTTTTTTTGATCTATTGCATGATTCTTCATTTTCTGGTTTATCTATGTCGATGTCTATGTTATCGTCGCATGTCTCGATTTTACTTTCATTGATACTTGTTTCTTTTTCTGCAGCATCAGTATCCTCTTTTTTTTCTTCCGAGAATGTTTTCTGAATTTCAATATTCTTTTCAATTTCTTCATCTTCATTTTCTACATCTGTCTTCTCTTGAATTTCACTCGTGTTTTCATTTAAACGCAAAGTCTCGTCATTAGGACTTTCTTCATTTTCGGTTTTTGATTTTAAGGTATGAATTATTCCTAGGTTTTCAATTTTTTGTAATTGTATTTTTAAAATTTTGGTGTGTGTGAGTTCATGTTGAAGTCCAATTAATCTGTTTTCATATACTTTGTCACATATTTTACAAGTGTAAGTTATTTCAACACGTTCCTCTGCACTATTTGTTATCTCAGAATCGGAAGAATCGTAAATAACAATGTCATTAACTAATTTCGTATTTTCACCTTTATCAGACTTTCTTTTTCCTGTAGATTTTGATTTTCGTGATCTTGAAGAAGAACTTAAAGGCAATTGTTTACTTGGGGTTACCATATTTTCTTTTTCAGTTTCAGATTCTTGTTCATCTTTTTCTTCTCTTTCATTGGAATCATCTACATCTGCTATTACAATATCATTTAGATTATCTTCTCCAGTTTCTGTAACTATTTCTTTTTTATTTTCTGCTTCTTCTTCTTCTACATTTTCTTCATTAGATTTATCTTGACGCTTTTCAATACTTTCTTCCTCAATGGTATTTGAAATATCTTGTTCAATTGATTTAGAACTTTCATCTTGTTCTATTTTACAGTTTTCATCATCAATTGACTCTAAACTTTCTTCAGCTTCTGATTGTTTGCTTATTCCAGTTTCTGATTTTTTACTTTCTTCGTGTGCTGGTTTTGAACCTTCCTTGATTGCATCGCTTTCCACATGAGAATCTTCTTCAATCTCTAAACTATCTTTTTCAACTGTTGTCGTAATGTCTTGATCTACTACTTCTTTGTCTTCATTTGTATTTAATTTTGACTTGTCATCAGCTTCGAGATTAGAAATAGTTTCTTCTGAAGTGAGTGATTTTGAAACGAAATTCTCTTCTATTTCAGTTTCCAAGACATCTTCTTTAGTTTCTTCATCAGTTGATTTTAAAACGTCGATTTCTTCCGATTCTGAAGTATCGGGTTCTAGAGGTTTCAAAGATTTTGTGATTTCAAGATTCACAGCTTCAGACTTACTAAGTTCCAATGACTTGGTTTTTACAGCTTCTTTCTCTTTCCTAGAGTCTTTTATGGCCTCTGAATTTGTACTTTCTTCATCGGTCTTTTTAGGGGGTGTCTTAAATTTCGTTACTGGTGTTGATTCTTTACTCGATATTGAGCTAGACCTTCTTGAGCGTGTTTTTTTATCAGATTTAATTGATTCAATATCGCTGTGATCATCATTTTGAACTAATGAATCTCTTCGAGTTCTTTTTGATCTTTGAGAATCATTTTCATTAGTTGAAAGATTCCTCTTTAGTTTTCCTTTAGATGAACAAAAGTCATCATCAATTTCTATTATTTCATCTAATTCCTGAACATTGTTTTTTCTTGTATTCCTAGTAGATTTTCGAACACTACCTGATGACTCTACCGAGCTGCTTCTACCTCTCTTAGGTTTAGATGAAGTTTCGGATGCACTACTTTGGTTGCTTACTTTTGTATCTAAAACTTGCTTTGGCATTGATTGAGTTGTTGCACTTGATCGTTTTGCTTTCTTCATAACTGGCTCACTGTCACTATCAACATCCACATTAACTTCTATTTCCTGCAAACTTTGTTCAGACTCTTTTCTTCTTCTAGTTCCTCTTGTACTTTTATCTTCAATACATTCTTCCTCACTTATTTCTGAATTCTTTCTATTTCTATTATTTGTAACAGATTTTTCAGCTTGTTCGTTTACAGTTTGCTCAGGTTCCTTTTTTCTTCTAGAGGTTCTTGTTGGTTTTATTTCAACTTCTTGTATACTTTGTTCTGAACCTTTTCTACTTCTAATAGATCTAGAGGATTGAACTTCAACTTCTTGAATACTTTGTTCTGAACCTTTTCTACTCCTAATAGATCTAGAGGATTGAACTTCAACTTCTTGAATACTTTGTTCAGACTCTCGCCTACTTTTAACCTTTTTTGTAGATTTAGTCTCAACATTTTCTTTTACACTTTGCTCAGACTCTTTTCGGGTCCTACTATCTCTAGTAGATTTAATTTCGACTTCCTCTACTATACTTTGTTCTGATTCTTTTCTTCTTCTACTTGATCTAACTGATTTTATTTCACCTTCTTCCTGTATACTTTGCTCCGACTCTTTACGTTGTCTACCCCTTCTTGATTTAGTTTGAACAATATCTTGTACAATATTTTCTGGTTTCTCTTTTGTCTTATGACCTTTACTAGATTTAGTTTCTTTTTCTTCTGTATTATCTGATTCACTTTCTACAGTTTCATTCTTTTTGATCTCTGCATTATCAGATTTAGCTTTGACAGCTTCTGGTCTGGGTTGATTTTCATTTGTTCTGCCAATCACAATAAATACAGTATTGCCTTTTTCATCTGTTTCTATCTTAAATTCTTTTTCATCATTAGTCCTTGTTTCGTAAATATTTTTCACAAGTACAGAACACAATTTAGTCTCTGGATAAACGATCTTTTTGCGTTTTTTAGATGGTGCTTTCTCAGGATCTGTATTAAGCCAACACTTCTGACAAATGGTTGCTCCAGTTCGATGAATTTTATACATATTAAGACCATTTTTGACTTGCTTTTTACACTGCTCACACTTCCGTTGTAATTTTATCACTGATGATTTATTATTGGCTTTAGTTACTTTTTTCCTACTACCCATGATACTGCTGGAGTCACTGTCAGTATCTGACGGTGTATTTAAATCCAAACTAGGGGTTTGTATATATGTGGTCTTCCGATTTACAACTGATGTTTTTGTCTAGAAAATAAATTAATGTACTGACTGTTAAAATATAAAATATAAGGGCTATAGAAAGTAGTTAAAAAATTTTTATATTATTTAGAAATTATAAATCTCTTATAGTACTTTTATTCAAACATGCAATGGTTACACATTGTATTCACTTCCAAAAATTCAAATTATAAAATTTTTTTATACTAAAGAAACATAAATAAAACTAAATATTTTAACGTAAATAATTTACCTTTGGGAGATCAGCTGGCTTAATGCCATTTTTTATTATACTTTTTAATTTCCCAGGTACGTTATGGGATAAATTTCGTAGATCAGTTAATAAATCTACACAATATCGACAAGCAAGACAAATAAATTGCTTGTGAAAATCTGGCTTCTCCAACTACAATAAAAAGAGATAAAAATTATTAAAAACCTTTATTTTCTTCAGTTACTATATTAGTAAGTATACACGAAACACTTACTTCTTCTGAAAAGAGAACTTTTAACCGTTGTACAAAATCATTTACTCCATTCTTTTGTTTTGATAGATCAAAAAAATTTTTTTTATTATACTGATCTGAGCACAAAACACAACATGCTTGTTTGGATTTCTGGATTTCATGAGCAGTTTTGATCTTCTCAATAAAACTGTTACATTGTTCAATTTCAAATGCGCATTTGTGACAAATTTTAGTCGATAGACTGTCTTCAAAAACCTAAAAATATACAAAAATAAAAACTTTAATACCATATTACATTTAATAATTCTTATATTGTTTTGGATATAAAAAATACATTTGTAGTAACTAGTTAACAAATTTAATATAATACTATTACTTTTAATAATTATTTAATAAATAATATTTAAAACATTATTAAGGCTATAAAAATAGTTATTTAGTTATAATTTCTTCACTCAACAATGTAAAGCTTAAGTATTTTAATTATAACTAATATCAAAACTGATATGTAACAATGTTCACTATTATCTAAATAACGCGTGTGATAAAATTTTAAATTAGCCTCAAAATCGAATTATGTCTACAATATTATCGTAACTCTAATTCCAAAACAGTAAACTCGTGCAAAATGCCGCCAAAGCAGAGTAAAAAAATGCCGATTGAAAGTTAAAATAAGCTTAAGAAAAATATGAAGGCAATGTTCTGAGGAACAGGCAAGTAGAAGTTTTATCACAAAAACGAAAAATTTGCAAACCCGGATAAAATGGAAGCGTTCGCAGTGGTAAGTACCTAGATATATAGCGCGCTGTCGGTGTGTACTTCTCTAGTCGAAAAATCTTCGTGGCCGGATTTTGGAGTTATCGTCGACGAGCGAATAAAATAGCGCGGGATCACGAAACGAGAGGTTAAAAGTTTGGACTAGCTCGCGACTCTTATTCTCGCACTTGGCTGAAGTCCCTTCCATGCAATACGTACGCAGAAGCCGCGCATATATCCAAGAAAACGAGTCTTGCTGGTCTCGCACTGGCGATTATATTCTCATGCAAGTGTATACATGTATAGTACGTTATGCGACGTTATGGGACCGTCGCTTTTGCGTTATATTGGCCATGTATGATGTGCGCGTTCACCAACACATCTGTAACCGTCGAATTTTATAAGCTTTGTCTACAATTGTAATTTTATTTAAGTAGGTAGTGCGATTTTTTCATTTGTAATAAAGCGAGTTATTTATGTAATAACCTCATATTTGGTTACAAGTAGAATATAATTTTCATTCACTATCGTACAATGTATTACAATTCAAACTAAGTATAACGAATCCGTATGTTTATATCTAACTTTCACCTCTGAAAAAATGCTATTTTGTTTTAATATACAAGATTATTAAATTAAAGCTCAGTTTAAATAATTTAAAATGAAAGTTAATGTCAAAAGCAATGTAAGCAAATGTTAAAGTAAAAAGTAAATCTATTTTTTTTGCTTTTCGGGGGGTAAAGTTTATACTCCAAAGTGAAAAACGTATAAGTACAAAAATGTTCCATTGTAGATGTAGCCAGTTTCTCAGTCACCTACCTGCACTGTAGGTATATACGAGTTGGAAAAGACGACGTGACCTGTGGCGAGCTCGTTTTTATTTATCCCTCTTGGCTTTCGTGAAATGAAGAGAAAAAACCCGCAAACTTCCAGTCTCCCCCGATTTTCTCCCCCTTGTCGATATTACAAGATATTACAAGAGAGAAGTTGAGCTCAAAGTGGGAAGCAGGATGAAAAATGGCGTCGTTACATGTACGCCGGCGCATACGTGAGAGCATGTGGAACAATACAGAAGAAAAGCGCGCGCGATATCTTGGAGCTCGTATGTTATCTTCTATGCATGGTTGCATTTTGTTATTATACCCATACCTATAACGAGTCTGTTAAGATACGTTATAGATTAACCTGACGCGATTAGTTTGTTACATCATATTTCAATTTTTGTAAAACTTGGGTTACATTGGTACTTATTTTTGTGTAAATTTGTAAAAAAAAAAGTGGATTTGTAATCGAGCGGTTTACAATTGATACGATGCACAATGTTACCAAAGCGGCGTTTAGGGTGCATTTACATGCGTCGGAACAGTTTTGGCGGTATCCATTTAAACCTATGAGAGCGAGAGACATTCGTGAAAAAAATCTCTGCGAACTCTCTCGCTCTCATGGGCTTAAAGGGATTTTGTCGCATGTAAAAGTGAGTTACGAGTTTATTTTAACTTGCTTTTAATGAAATCATGCATAAGTATAAAATATGAACTATAAGTCAATAGCTGTTACATTCCCAATAAGATTTCGCAGTACTTCCACTGCTTGGCACATTTCTCTAAATTATCACATGTTAACGAATGAAAAAGTTATAAATATGTTACGGATAAATTTTAGGTAGCTTTTAAAATTAATTTTGAATACATAAAAAACATCATTATTAATTTTTGTTAACAAAAAATTTTGAACAAAAACTAAAAGAGATTAATAAATTGATTCGAGAAACAGTAAGTACCTATCGTTGATATTAGTAACAATCTTGATGTTTTTATGACACAAATATACTTTAATTTAGGTACGCAAGTGAGAAAAAAAAAGTCAAAATGTATAATAAGCTATGCTAAAAAGCTTATTTACGTCAGTATTGTTGTGACTCTGCTTCAATTTACGATATTCGGTGTGGTTTTACAATATATCTCTTCATAAGCCACTATGATTCCGAGTTCTCAATCTTCTAACCTCAAAATTTAGCAGGTAACTCATTGTTTATACATACCGTCTCAAGGCGACAATTATTAGCTTTGGCTTTCAACGTTGGCTGTTCCTCGACGTCCAGGAAGACACCCTCGTCACTTGCGCAAATCAAGCAGTTTTCCCCAGCCATGGCGACCACTTATTTATCTTTTGTACACTCACTTTCGTTATCTCTCGGCACTCTATGTGTACTTTATGTGTACTTATATATGCCAAGCACAGGATTATGGAGCGCCAACGGTCGTACAGATGATACGATGATAAACTTAGCCGGTGTCAAATAATTTGAAGCGCGAGAACGATAACACTTTGGATATTAATAAACGAAAATTTCTCGTTCATGAAAAATTTGCGCTTACCGACAGTGGTACGCACGAATTAACATTACAGGAGGGAAAAGCAAAACCTCGATATATTATTATGTTGCCGTGTCGCCGTGGCCGGCGCGAATACGTATCGTGCAGCGTGCTTGTGTACAGAGCACTTACACAAACTGATTACTGAACGTAAACGTGCGGACTGCAGACTGCGCATGCGACACTAAGAAAACGCGGGAGAACGGCTCGACGTTACTCACTTAACTGCTTTGAATACTATTCTGACACTTTGTATATACGTAAAATAACTCGCGCCGCGAATTTATAAAATCACTGATTTGAAATCATTTTTTCTTCTACATTTTATGCAAGTTGGTCGCAGCTTGCAGTTACCCGTTCGTTTTCCGTTTAGTTTGTATACCCATTACCCACCCATGTAACACGGCCATATGCATCTCTTGTTTGCGGCGGCTCGACGACGTCGTTTCAAATAAAAATGGCGGCTATTTGTTGCGCGCGCGAAAAGGCGCATGTGCAGCAGGCTTTTTTGGCATTCTGCTCTCGAGTCTCGGGCCTCGGCACTTAGCAGTACTACTTGGCAGTCGGTACAATAAAGAACTACAGTGCCCTCTACACGGTCGATTATGGATTGTTCGATATATAATCCGAACATTTATCGAATCTCGATTATTCGTTAATTGGAAATTAAAAAATCCTTGTGCTTTAAAAATATTTCATAATTTTTAGTGTAAGTGGTAGATTATTGAAAATATAATAAATTATATTTTATGTGTTCAGTATCTTAATATATGAATTGAATGTGAACTTTTTACCTTTTATATTCGTATTTTTTTAAATGAATTTTGGTAATAAATATGATTAATTATATTTAAAAAAAAGTCATTAGAAATAAATTAATTACGCGTTCTCATACTTTTTGTTAACAATGGATATTATTCAACATGCAAGCGGCAAATTTTGATTTAAAATGTTGTAATTTGACATGTAAAAAAATGTGAATTAAGATTATTTATTTATATATTTAGCAAATATTTTTTTTAGAATCTATAAAACTAGTCAATAATCAGTATATCATATTCATCGAAAACAAAAAATTCCATCAATCCTCATGAATAAGAAATAGTCATTCAATATTTTTATTAAAACTGATTAGAAAATTATGTTCAAATAGTATTAAAATTCCCTTTTTAGTAAAAAAGTAGATAAGTTCTAATATATATATATTTAAACACTTGATTCGTAAATGATGATTTGAACAATAGATTTCCTTGGCTGCGAATCAGGTTCTGGTTCAGGCTCCTGCTGATTTTTCGAACCCGCAATGTCCCGGAGAATGGCTTCAACAGCCTCTTCCCACTCGCTGTCTTTCATGTCACGATTTTCAACGCCACTTTTTCGGCGTCGAGGCATTGAAATGACTTTCAATACCCGCCTGTAAACAAAATCAATTTCGCTATTGATAATAATAATCAATTATATATGACATTTTGATTATAAGTCAGTTGATTTCTACAAGCTTCAAACTAACTTGATGTTTTAGTTAAAAGTGGGAATGTATCGAGCCACGCGGCAAATCGAAGTGTGTAAAAGTACACGTTTGTGTCATAGATTTTACACACTTGGATGTGTGTTACTCATATTAAACATATGGCAACGCACTTCCTAGTGTGTAAAATCTGTGATAGAAATGTGTACTTTTAAACACTTGGATTTACAATGCAATTACGTTTTCTACATCACATTTTTAGTAAATGAAAAGATGAAAATGGAAAATTACTTGAGATCGGTTTGTAATAAAGACATATCTCCACCAGCTTGTTCTCCGAGTTTCCTTAGAGTATCGGCAAGAGGCCCACTTAAAGCTTGCAGTCTTTTCCAGGAGTGCGCGTATTGACGACGCACCAATTCGATAATTGTACTGGTTAGTGCAAGACCAACCAAAATATAACCAGTGCAAAAAAGCATATATTTGGGTTTTGCTGAAACAAATTTACAGGTATAAGTATAGCTAAAAGTACAAAGACCATTTAAAACATTCAACGCACGTAGTCTATTTTTTACTTACTCGGAACAACATCGCCAAATCCAATGGTAGTCATCGTAACGAAACAAAAATAGAAGCCTTCGAAAAAAGTCCAGTCGGTTTCCCAGAGCATGAAAATTCCAGCGCCACAGGCCAAATACAAAAACAACAAAACCACAGCAGCGAATGCACCTGACAGCGAATTCATCACGGTTAAGCATTAAAAACGTTAAAATTCAGAAATTTATTAAAATAAATTAATTTATTGCATATATACCTAAGGATTTTCTACTGGCCTGATCAGCTGGAATGCAGGAATTCAAGCTCTTGGGAAGCTTCAATCGTACTTTCTGTGCCAGCGAGCTGACGCCATCGGCGAAGAGTTTACCGTAGTCGGCAATCACAGTCAGGGTTAATGGTATGCCGATCAGGGCAAAGAGAATGCAAAATACTCTTCCGAAGAAAGTCGATGGGAACACATTTCCGTAACCTAAATATTATTACATCATATTAATAAACATTTTCAAATTACGTTGAAGGCGCATTTTTGCGAACGAATATGTATACTTCAAAAATTTAAATCAATAGTCAAACACTACTGATCTAAATTTGCAAAGACAACAGAGATATAGAGAAGATAGGATTAAAAAAAAAAATTTTTCATTTATACGATTAAGATATATTGTAATTTTGTTAATATTTTTCCTTTAAACTCTTGGAGCTTGAATACTTATAATTTATGTATAAATAAAGAAGCGAGGGGGGATCAGGCATTTTGCTATCCGCTCACTTCGGTATTTGCAATTTTCTTTTCCCACGGCGTATAAGGTGCTGGCAAAGGAAACAATGGAAACAAAAGGGGATGGCGAACCATTCTAGCGCCATTGATAAGAGCGCGTCTGGAGTAAGTGAAAGCATAATCACGCCGCACAATGCGCTGATTCCTTTGAGCTTGCGGATTTGGACACATCTTTCGCGTCTGCTTTTCCCATTAACGCCCGCAGCTTTTGTTTTGCTTTCGAATTTTTTTCATTCATATCGCAGTTTCAAAAATAAGACTGGGGTGCAATGGACCATAACAATAGTATGAGAAGAGCATTGTTTGTACAAAATTGGCAAAAACGTATTCAATAAATGTTTAAAAAGTGGCAGAATATGAATTAAAAAGAAAAAATGGATATTCAAATCTTTTTGAAATTATCATCATTCTAAATCCTTAAGGGGATGTCGGAGCCAAATCAATTCCTCACTCGAACTGTACTTTTCGGTTTACGTAAAATTTACGTACTTGCTGTCATTTCCAGTGGTCTCAAAATGTTCTCAATAAAATTCTCTAGTGCATGCCATTCACTCTTTATTTTAGCCATAAGTTATACCTGCACTTTTTTATTCTAATCTAAACTCTCGCTGGCTTAGGATATCCCCACTCTATACCAGTGTCATTTTAATGAGGTGACCTATTCGTTTAGCTTAGAATACAAAAGTTGCAAGTACTCACGGCTAAAATCACGAGTCAATAGCACTAGAGAATTTTATTGTGAACATTTTGAGACCGCAGGGATCGATAGCAGGTGCGTAAATATACATAAAGCTGATTGGTGAGAATTATTTTAATTAATTTGAATATATTTCTTAGGCAATAACCTATTGTCGTTAGGATAGTGCTTGCGAAGAAAACAGCTTGAAGGATGCTCCATCGGTCAGCGAAAATTGGCTCCGCGTTTTGTATTTGCTCCTCGGTATCCGTGATCCTCGGAATGAGGTCCATCGAAAGTCCTGATCGTGATGCATCTTGAACTGCGAGCTCATAAGGTCGAAGAGCAATATTTTCCTGCACAAAAAATCATTATTTACTTTACTATTTATACCTTTACGATATATTATAGTATTTTGATAAAATTACCCAGTCCGCTAATATGGTTAAATTTGTACTATTAAGAGCAGCAAGCAATAGCTGTCGTTTAAGTAGCAATGATTCTTTCAAAGCGTTCAATCTATTCACTTCTGCAGGTAATTCGAGCCTCCTGAATACCTGGTCAAAAAAAAAATATATATATATGTGCATCTTTTAAGTATGCATAATCAGTGAATGCATTCAAATAACTCCTAACATTATATTATCATGGGTAAGTGGGGTCACTGCACTATATATTACATATAGTCATAAAAAGTGCTTAGAGGCTAATTAAGGCATCGGTGCTCCAATCGACGATGACATGCGACGCGCTGTTATTGATGACCTTCGAGGCTCGTGCGGCTTCGAGTGAGAGATGGAAGCAAAAGAGACCGGGAGGGAGGCCGGCGTGTGTATTTTGTTAGTGCAGGGCTACCGACTGCGACGACTCTTGTTTGTTCGCGACCTATATATATATATATATATGATGCCACTTGCAAAGCTCAGAAAGCTCGTGGCGTAAAGCGAGTGCGAGAGTGGCGATTGCAAATAATCCGCGTTGCTTATTTTCATGTGGAGAAATAAACGCGAGTGCAACTCGCATTTGCGGCACCGGTGAATTGGTGCTTTCATCCGATATCGAGAAAATCAATGAGACGAGTGAAAGAAAGAGAGAGGGAGATATTATTTCGGAACTTTGTGTGGATGAACATTTCGCGGAACGATTCGTTGATTGTTAAAGCCTGTCTGATCTGTAAATCTAAATGATAATTCACTGCATCTTTTAAGAGAAATACATCGCGGCTGATTGTGAGCATGATGATATAAGTATTAGCAAAGAAAGTAAATTAATCAAAACACCAAATAACAATAAAGTCTAAACATTGTAGAAGGAGAATATCATTTAAGATATGAAGCGTCAGTAAAAGATTGCAAATAATTGGGTTAAAGCATAATCTGTAATATATATGTATTATAGAACAATGAAGAGTAAAAAAAATAGGATGACGCGCAGCTTGGCTTACTAAACCAACTGCAATGCACGAAGTCTCGTAAGACGCGTTCGCAGGCAGCCGTAGATCAGTGCGAGATTGTTTGAAGAAAAAATGTTTATATAGAGCGCTATCAAGCTAATATCGCGATTCGAAGTGCTGCGCGTTGCTGCTGCCGCTGCTGCTGTTGTTGCTGCCTCTACTATACTGCCCGGATCCGAGAATATCGATGATTCGACGCATCAAACGCCCCCGACATCATCTAGACGACTCTTAACGAGTAAACGCAAACGTACGCAGCGCGAACGACGCCGTTCGTTATAATTTAACTCATCGACATTTTGTACACGCTCGATTATAAAGCTGCTAGTTCAGAATATCGCGATTCCCTAATGGGTTAATCTGTAAAGTCTATTCTTACTTCTTTATGAGAGAGTTTGGCTATATTTATGTGCGATTGGAGAGAATGTTAAGTATTGGCGTTGCGACAAAAGAAAATGATTTATAGTAACGTTATAAATTACTTTGCGAAGTTCGAAGGAGCGTTTATGTATGTGAGTTTTAATGGGTTGGGGAAAGACGGTGATCTGAAAACTTATTCTTGAAATTCAAAATTTTTCTAAACATTTCATAGAATGTAGTTATTTTGGAAATTCCGAAGTCATTTATACCGGCAGCACGTGCCATTTTTTAATTTTAGAACTCCATCGATTGGTGATGGTATTTATAAGTATAAGATTAGACTTACGAAATATTTTAATTAATCGACACGCATATGTTACCTTTGGATCATATGCCGTCACTATTTAATGTTTTTAAGTGTATTGTAAAGAATATTTATTGTATAACATAATTAATAAACAAACGTAAGCGTACGCATATATGTCTTGCACTTTTACGTTGAGGATAACGAACGTAACAAATGCTTTATTTTTCACAGTTTAAACTTGAATCTAAAATTAGCGAATGCGTGCAAGAATTCGTACGAGAAAACACACGTAAAGAAACATCCAAAAAAAAAAAATTAGACACGTCAAATCAACAAGCTGCGAGAATTCCTCAAAATTCTAGTCTGTTTCTCCACAAAGTTAGTATTTGTGATACGATACTTTTGTTTCGGCTCCAAAACAACTTTCGTTATAATCTCATTCGGCGAGTCGCAGCAGAAATAGTAACGGAAGCTCGGGACGAATATTCAGAAAATCGTGGGTTATACGCGAGATGCCGCAGAACTGGGACGTATATAAATATCATAAGAATGAAAAAATTTATTCTTTGTCATTTTGTATTTCTGTGATACTCTCGAGCGCTTAAGTGTATCTGGAGCACGTTTTCGTAGTAAATTGAGAAGGTGTAGTCGAGTAGTAGTAAATATTCAATTATGTAAATTATCAAGAAAAAGTTTTTATAGTATTTATTTACTTTAACAATTGGAACTTAATTACCTAAATTAATTTTTTCAACTATTTAAAAAGATCACCTACTTATTCTATTCCTTTGTGATAGTATTTACTGTTTTTCACGTTATTAATGTTTAGATAATACATAACAAACAGTTTATTTATTAATTGATTTATTCATTTAATTTAATGCAATTTCCATCATAATTTTTAAATAATAGTGTTAATTTAATTTAAATGATAAACACGTATTTTGAGTTATATTAAATGCAAACAATACATATAAATTACTAAACAAAAATTAAAATAAGTAAAACTAAATAATATACCTACTATTATGGATCAAGAATAATAATTTTTAGTTGACTATAAAGATTAACTTTTTAAATTTTATTTATATGAAATAGTTAATAAAATTAATATTATATAAAGATCTTACCACGCCTCCAATAAGTGTATAAATCATCAGAGTTACTAATAAGCCGACATGACCAGCTATAGATTTGATTTTTTTTAATGTCTTGGGTTCAAAACATTTCTTTGGCTTGCTTGAATTGTTATCATTCAGCTGCTTTTTCTCGTCTACTGGCATTATAAAAAATACTAGAACGCTTTGTAAAATCTACTTATAAAAAGTATAAAATCTTCAGACTTTTCACTCTCTCCTCTGCTCCCACATTTCTATAAATATCTATGCACTTTATATAATACCATAAAAATAAACGTGTATTTATTTTTATACAAAATTTATTGTAATCCGCATTTTCATAAAAGTAAATACAATTTCAAAAACTAGTCACTGTTCTTCACAACATCGAGTGCCGGCGTATCATCGGTACAAAAATCGCGGATTTATACAAAAGGGTTTTTCAACATTTCGGTAAAAATGGCGAGGAACTTTTTAAGTACTGTTTATCAGAGCGATCGAGCAACTGGTTAACGAGCGACTAGCCGTGATTTCGGAGATGAGAAATTTCGGAGCATCTCGTATGCGACGCATTCAAATCGGCGCCAGCGCAGTCGCGCCACGACCTCAAAGTGAGTCAGACGAGATCTTACATTTTCATGAAATCTTCCTATTCCTCCAAAACAAATCTCGACTTCGATTTTCGCTACCCCCTGGAAGCAAATACTTCATCGCGAGAGATAAAAGTTTTCGTGGCAAAGAAAGTGGTTGAATGGATAAAAAATTATGAGTGAGCTTGAGTAGCGTAGTATCGCGAGAAGTGGGTGTCGCTCTCTCGGCGACGTCACACACTGATCTTCGTCGGCACTCGGCGATCCGTTGGGGTCATTAGGTTGGTACTGGCAAGTGGGCCGTGTTTCAGCCAGCGTCGACGGTTTTGCGTGATTTTCTGTTCGACCAGTCTCCAGACAGATTCTGTTCTTACGTTAACATTTCCACTCTAGTTATGCGTAAGTACCTTTTCTCGCTATCCGTTAATTTTTCGAGTCCGGCCTTTGGCATTCCCGAGCCTACGGAGTCTTCGGTATTTCCGAGTGAGCAGAACGAACACCTCCGGCAGATCGATAATATAGCGGACCGTTTGCCAAAGGCCAAAACTACACTCTTTCTCTCTCTCGTCTCGGAAATGTCATTTATAGAATGGGGCGTATCGACTTGATATCTTGACTGTGAATACAATTACATGTTAATTAGATATGCATTCCTCGAGTTTGGCACTTTAGATTGTCGCTTCGGACGTGGGTAATTTGCAGTAGTTTTGACTTCTTGAGGTTTTTAACCCTGTGATTCTTCTCAATAATTATTTAATATTTCATTTATTTATTTGTTTTTTTTTTTAATTGTTGTTTATTGAGTGTTTGAGATTGTTTTCGACGAGTTTAATCCTCGACAGGGTCAGTAGTACTTAAAAAGCTGGTCTTGCTTTGTCACTTGTTTGTACCAATTACTTGATAGCTATTGATTATCATTAGAGATATGAAACTATCATTAAATGCAATAAAGAGGAGAGCAACATAATTTCTTTTACAATTTTCCAATTAAGTTTGATGAAATTTAAATGATATATGAGATGTATTGCAAGAATAAAATTTATTAATTGAGAAAGACTAATGATATCGAATACATGCCTTTCCTTAACTTTAGTGTAATAAAAAAGTATAAATCCAAATTTAACAAATGCTGAAAATTTTGAATATTCTAGTACATTTTTCTTGTTGCATGATCTGTACATTCAATTAAAGTTAACAAATATCATTCTTTTAATGATGTAATTTTTAATATAATATTTTGTTACAGGTAGAGTATATTAAAATTGTAATACCGCAA
Source organism: Megastigmus stigmatizans (assembly GCA_900490015.1). Taxonomy (NCBI): domain Eukaryota; kingdom Metazoa; phylum Arthropoda; class Insecta; order Hymenoptera; family Megastigmidae; genus Megastigmus; species Megastigmus stigmatizans. The sequence continues at coordinate 9,851 of UELV01094422.1, read as the reverse complement.
CCACCAAGATGATTGGTGGCTTGTTTGTCTATAATCACAAGGGAGAGGTCCTTATCTCGCGGGTGTACCGTGATGACATTGGTCGCAATGCAGTGGATGCATTTCGTGTTAATGTCATTCATGCAAGGCAACAGGTACGTTCCCCAGTAACTAACATTGCCAGGACCTCGTTCTTCCATATTAAGAGAGCCAACATTTGGCTCGCTGCTGTCACAAAGCAAAATGTCAATGCTGCCATGGTGTTTGAGTTTCTTCTAAAGATCATTGATGTCATGCAATCTTATTTTGGCAAGATTTCTGAAGAAAACATTAAAAACAACTTTGTCTTGATTTACGAACTTCTTGATGGTAAGAAAAGTTGATTTTTATAATTTCTAAAATATTCACTTTCCAATATCAATATTATATGATTTTGTAATGCAATAGGTACAGTACTTATTTATTTATTTATTTTAAATTAAAATAAAACTTATATAATTAATAATTAAAAAAGATGTTTTCTTTTTAAAGAACCTTCTCAAATAGTGACAAAATATTCATAATAATTTAAATACATTTATCTTGAATTTTTTTGTTTTAGAAATTCTTGACTTTGGTTACCCTCAAAACTGTGACACCGGAGTTTTGAAAACCTTCATTACTCAACAAGGAGTTAAATCTGCCACAAAAGAGGAACAAGCACAAATAACATCACAAGTAACAGGACAAATTGGATGGAGAAGGGAGGGTATTAAGTATAGACGAAATGAACTATTCCTTGATGTATTAGAATATGTTAATTTATTAATGAGTCCGCAAGGACAAGTGCTTAGTGCTCATGTTGCCGGAAAGGTTAGACTTATGCTATTTTGCTTTTTTTAATTCACTAGTTTCTCCATTATAAAACTATTAACAAAAATACTTACTTTATTAGGTTGTAATGAAATCTTATTTATCCGGTATGCCTGAGTGTAAATTTGGGATCAATGATAAAATTGTAATGGAAGCTAAGGGTATGAAAGGAGGTGGTGGACTAGGAAACGTAGGTGGAGATGATCCTACTGGAGCTCGATCTGGAAAACCTGTAGTTGTAATAGATGATTGTCAGTTTCATCAGTGTGTCAAGCTGTCCAAATTCGAAACAGAACATTCCATTAGTTTTATACCACCAGATGGAGAATTTGAGTTAATGAGGTAAAGCATTCTAGAATTCTGAAGCAAAATTGTTTATATTTTAAGATTTATAAAAGAATTTAATAAATTAATGCAATGGTATTAAATGAAATTCTTGTTTAAAGGTACCGCACAACGAAAGATATATCATTGCCCTTCCGAGTGATTCCATTAGTTCGAGAGGTTGGTCGTACTAAAATGGAGGTTAAAGCTGTGCTAAAGTCAAACTTCAAACCATCTCTGCTGGGACAGAAAATTGAAGTACGTGTACCAACACCTTTGAATACAGCTGGAGTTCAATTGATCTGTTTGAAAGGAAAGGCAAAATACAAGGCTTCTGAAAATGCAATAGTTTGGAAAATAAAGCGTATGGCTGGCATGAAGGAAACTCAGCTCTCCGCTGAAATTGACTTATTGGAGACGGACACGAAAAAGAAGTGGACGCGTCCTCCCATATCTATGAACTTTGAAGTACCTTTCGCCCCGTCAGGTTTCAAGGTTCGCTATTTGAAAGTCTTCGAATCGAAGCTGAACTATTCTGACCATGATGTTATTAAATGGGTTAGGTACATTGGCCGAAGTGGTCTCTACGAGACGAGATGCTAATAATACTCTGATTCATTCGTTAATAGTAAACGAGTAATCTCAATAAAAAGAAAGAATATGGTTTTGTTATGATCATGTACACTTGCGAATGCGACGAAATCACCCGGAGTTATTATATCTAATTAAGTAAAAATATTGTATGCTTAACACTGATGCCGTAGAGATACACTTGTCTTCAATAGTTTGAGTTTGACATATGTGGTGAATCGTTGCGAAAACGATATATAGCTTCTTTGAAATTAAGTGGAAATTTGCCAAGGTGATCAGGTATTGAAAACACTAACTAGATAATTTTTAAGTTGTTAATATTTTCTAACATCGAACGCAACTGTAGATAACAATTGTTATTAGATTTTTCAATACGTGGATGCTTGGTATAAGCGTGGCTCTCTGTAGAATGGAGGATGAGTCTCTGGTCTCTTTAGCATCATTGTTTCGCCTAATGTTGACTGTATAATCAACATTGCCTCTGGTTTATTGACATAAAACTTCATGACAGTGATTCTGTAGAAGATTACAAATACCAAAATACAAGGGAAGAAACTTCGTTATGGGAATATATTTTGTTCGAGTTTTATCGAGTAAAAAAGAATTGTGGCTTTTGTCTGTATATCAAAGTCATATAATGTATGTTGAAATACATGTGCAACTGATACAAATATCTTGTTTATTCGCAAAAAAAGTATAAGCAAAACCTTTGAGATCTTAAATAATATAAAGAAAATCTTGTTCTTTAACAAGTGTCATTGTATAAACAATGCTACACTTTGAGGAATTGAATGAATTAAAGATAGGTAATGGTACTTATCAAAGATAATATAAACATTAATTGTCAGATTTGTGAGTATTGACTTGGAAAGAATTGAGATTACATATCTAATAGTATTTGAAACGTGATAAGCATTCTTTTAAGAAATCTCCGCCTAAAATTAATTTTTTTAAGTTTCAAATTTGATTTGATTTTATATTATTTTTATTGTACCTATGTAATAAGTTAATAAAAGTTGATGGTTAAATAAAATTGTAAAAAATGTAATATTCTCAAAATTATAATCATTTAAATTTAAAAGTAGCTATTTCTTTCCTGAATGTTTCCGAAAAATACCATCAGATATTTATACAACTTTGCAATGTTTTAATGCATAATTTTAGTTATGCTTTTATGTGATATTCATCAATCAAACGGATAAAATTATAAATGCAATTTAATACTTTATTAACAGAGATAAAAAAATTTATGGTAACTCAGTTACTGAAACCATTTTCTGAGATATAAAATTTATTTTTATCCAAATAGACATTTAATTTTTGATTACAAATATTTTTCATGTGACTTGAAAAGGGGGGATTAAAATTACAATCATTGAATCCATGAACTTGTATTATTTTTTTAGTGAATGTAAAATGTTTTAAAAAAGGACTAATATATTCTGTACTATACCGCAAGTAGAAACAGAAAAATACCGCAAAGTACTAAATTTTAATTAAGACTTTTTTTAATTTTTTTCTCGAAATAAGGGGCTTAATAATTTGTTTAAGACCAAATGTTTTTCCATGCTCTATATAGTGACATTAGTTGCTTAGACGTTCCAAACACTGCATTTTATTTCAGTCTCCCCAGGTATCCTTTGAAATCAGGCAATTCGTGACGCATGCAAAATCAATCTTTTTTCAAGAAAAATCTATGAAAGAACCGATAAGACACTTTGTGCAATATTTTCTTGGAAGTGACAAAAAACCTTAAAAAAGCTTTCACCCTCAAGAAATCTTCGTCTTTATCTACTTAGGAATTGGTATCCTCACTCGTAAGTAGTACAAGTCCCGCAGATTCGCAACCCTCTATAGGTACAGATTCTCCATCAATCGTCTTGCCGGTCTCGGCCGTCAACTCAGGTCCTCGATCTACTAAAAAATCTCGCAAACTTCCCGTCCCCCGTCCGCCACTTTCCTCTACAAACATGACTCGCGAGCAGCCACCCTTTCATTCTGCATGTAACCCACGCCGTCCCATTCAGCAAAAAGGAGCAACAGCCAGAGTGAGTTTGCGCTTGCGTCCCTCGCGGGCCGCGGCAGTCACGGCGGTGCGGCCACACATGCGCGACATTCCTATTATATCTATATAGATTCATGGTCTAACCTCGCGCGCGATCTGCTCTTCTGCTACGGCGCATGCGGCCGAAAACTCTTTTCTCTCCGTGCCTTTCGCATTCGTGTGTATACAATACACACACTTGGACACTATTCTACTCTAGTACTCTCTAGATCTACGTGTGTCGTGTGAGCGAAGTATAGAGTTTCGGCTCGAGACCGAACGCGGAGGAAAGGCGCGCGAACCTTCATCTGTCACCGGATAAAAAAACGCGGCCAATACTTTTTCGATACGTTAACTGTGCAGCTTCTTTTGCAACGAGATAAAAGAACGAGGGAGAGAGGTTAAGTGTCGTCTCCACCAGACCCGCGTAGACCTGCTGAGCTTTTTTAGCCATTTTCCTCGGTGCCACGAGTAGGTTATACAAGAAAGATAGAGAGAGAGAAAGAGAGAGAGGAGAGAGATCGGAATGACACGCGCGCAGGCGTGTATTAAACGAGAGAGTAACAGAGATAACGAGAGAGAAAGAGAGAGAGGGATAGTTCTGATATGTCAGCTGGCCCCGGGCTGGCAAGTGCGCTAAGCAGGCGGCTACGCCGGATTCTCGAGGATGCAACGTCGACGAGACTCACGCTGCTGTCCCCGAGAAGCACGGGCTCGGCGAGATTCCTTATACGTGAGTATTTTGCACGTATATTGGCTGTTCGATTTTTCAAGCCCCACTCAAGCAGTTCTCTCTCTCTCTCTCCTCTCATCTCCTCTCTCACTCACTCACTCAGTCACACATACTCTCTGTCTCTGTCTCTCTGTCTCTCTCTTTCTCTTCGTGTCCTCCTCACCTACTATCCGCGCTATACGTGTATTTTTATGGCCCTTCCTGCATACCATCCGCTCTTATCCACCACTAAATCTGCGTCCCCGCGACAGTTCCGCCGAAGCGAAATGCAGCGACACGATAGTGTGTATATGTCCGCACGCAGGTATTAGCGTATATACCTGTATGTACAACATGTTCATTGAAGAGAAGCTCCTCCATGTGCAGTAAAAAGGATCCCTGTCGTGTCGGACAGCCCCTAGGGAGTTCCACCGCCTCCCATCCCCCAGCCCCCATTCATAGTGAATCATACACATTATCACGCACAGCTCGTCCTTATTATTTTGATTAACGGTTCCCCCGTGGCAGTGTACAGGCTGTCAACTACGAGAGTGAGTGAGAGAGAGTGAGTGAGAGAGAGAGAGAGAGGAGGGTTCGTTTAACATAGTCAGCAGCAGCAGCAGCAGCAGAAGACGAAGAAACTCGCGCTTCCACGCAGACAGGGTCTCGTGTCCGTGTCCGCGTCTGTGAGTCCGCGCGCCGAGTTGTGTGTATATGTAGGTATGTCTGTGCACGATCGGGGGCGCGGACTGGCGGACTGTGGAGCGATCGAGGCAGAAATATATATACACGTAGACTCATGCGCGCACACAGAGGCTATATGTGTAGCCTATATAGACACATCGGGTATCCGAAGTCGCGCGCGGCGCGAGAAATGCCAGTGCGTGACCGGAATTCGCGAGCAAGAGAGAGAGAGAGAGAGAGAGAGAGGGCAAGGAGAGAGAGAGAGAGAGAGGAAAGATTGCGCGCGAGGAAACGGAATTCCTGTGTGTCTCTCTCGGTGTGTCGGTGTCTCTCTCTCGTCTCCCGTGCTGCACGGTGCAGTCATATATCGCGGCGCGCGGCTGCAGCTATCGCGTGTGTGCGTGTACATGTGCAGTCGAAAGGGGCATATATAGAGAGAGAGAGAGAGGAGGGATTTGGTGAATGCACAGTATACGATATATAGATCAGTATAAGTTTGGCGGACGGGACGAGGACGAGGAGAGCTGGCCGATAGAGATATGACGTCGCACGGGATGTCCTGGCCTCGCTGCAGTCCACGTCGCATGTGCTTCGGGACGTCGAGATATTTCTTCGACTAGTCCGCGAGGGAGGATATGGACTATACGTATTATCCGTGGCTGCTGCTCGACTCTCCGTCCAGCCCATGGACGACCGGATGACGATGACTGCGACCGATTGATCATGACGCATTCTCTCTCTCTCTGTGGCTGTGTGTGTCGGTGCACTATTTCTCCTCTCTTTTTTTGGGCTTTTCATCGTTCGCTGCTGTCGTCGATGTTGCGTTGATTTATGGTTATACATGTGTGTGCCTGCTACGGGGGCTGCTTCACTTCCTATCGTATATGCAGTAGAAAGATTTTGCGTTCCAGTGGGCGATTTTGTTTACTGCAGTCGCGGGGGTTGCGAGTACACCTATCGACGATGCTAATTCGATTAAAGAAAAGCTGGGTGTTTAACTGGCCTCGCGCGGATTTTCATTGAAAAGAAAAATGTAAATAATTCTATTTTAACGTATACTCGTACATTCTGCGCGGTTTAGTCTTTACCTTGCACAAAATCAGTTAAAATGCGTTATTAGATTTTGACATCAACAAAATGTGTAAGATTTACTGGAACGCAAATATCTTTTTTCTATACCTAATTCATGTGTAGTTAATGAAGTTACATATAGTGTGTATTATATAAAGGATAATTACATATCATATCATAAACGTAGTTCTCATTACCTATGCAAATAAGTGTAAATTTACAGAACGAATTTGTACAGTGAAATTTTACCTTATACAGCAAATAATTATAGTTTTAGAGAAATTAACCATATTTATATAACTGTATGTATTTTTACGCTTTGTGTCATTGTTCGTCACCGTTTGCACAGTTACGAATATTGTAAACGTAGTAGAATTTATAGTATGTGTTTAGTAAATATTTTTCCACGAGAATTCATATTTCCGTAAAAATAGTTTATAGTCGAGTTTTACGCGCCTTGGATAACATCGAATACTGCAACAAAAAATGTAATCATTCAACGTATATAATTTAACTCTTAGCAATACTTTATTGCGAGTGGACTTTTGAAAGCTTTAAAAAGAGAGCACATGTTTAAATACCAACGTAATTTGTATGATACGAATCAACTATTACTGAATGAATGGGGTCTTGTGAATGAAAAAAGCCGTGAATAAAAATCTAGACATACGCGGGAATTTGTTTTTATGCACTTTTCTAATATAAATATTCGAAATTTATTACATAATTATAATTTCACTCATAAGTATATATTCAGTAAAATTGATTTTATAATTTTCGTGATTCTTTATTTTTTTTTTTCGACTTTTAACATTTTATTTACGGCTCCACCGCGAATATCTGTTAACGTTCAAATTAGGTCAATTTTTCCATTTACATAAGCTTCAATTTATTTCAGTGTTAAATACAGAAAAAAAAAAGAAATAAAACAAATCTTGTATATTTTGTACAGATTTTGAATCGTGATTGTCTGTGTGTTTTGCTGTTTCTGAATGCACTTTTTTATTAACGTTCGAAAGTTGGTTGCACTGGTTTTTCATAAACGTCGTTGAGTTTTCATGTACCTACAAAACTTTTTTGTTTGGCCGTATTCTGCAATTTGTTTTTCAATGTTCCACGCTTTGCTAATGCTCGTAAATGTCTTTCTCTTCGACTGACATATTTTGTTTACCCAGTTATTTGCTATAACTCTTACTTTTTCATTTACGTGCTATTTTAATTCCTTTTTTTCTCATACTCATTTCGTTTTGTTAAGTTTGCTTTTAGACGTAATTACTTGAGATGTGAGTGTGTGTCATTAGTCTAACAATAGTTCGTGCAATAATTGTAAACTTACTGTATTTCATATTAAATCCTTGTATGTCATTGACGTAAACACCTTAAATGTATTTCATGTATTTTTTATTTTACTCACCCTTTCCCGCATCTTAATTAAAAATGTATGAGTATTTATAGATCTAAACTAAACTAGCGTCGAATATAGGATATTTAATGATGCATCGTAATTAAGATGGTAATATGCACAAATATTGAGTGTATATATAATTCCCGCAGCGCAGTTAATGTTTTAAATAAATTATTCTGCCGTTCATCTAGTTTGACTTTATTTCCTCCTGCACATAATATAGCCCACAGTCATTCGCATAGTTTTAGACTCGCAGTTAATTTATATGCGCCGTACCGCAGATCTTATTACTCACGTAACTCCGTTTCTGTCTCTGTATACTTTTTACGTATCGTCATCGTTATTGCGTGCTTTTTCGGAAGTACGTCACTGGGGGCCGTGATTTAAGGTCGCCGAATCTTTGTTATCGCAGTTACAATTCAGCTTGATTTATTAACGCTTCAGTAGCGTCACGAATACCCTATAAGTAATAATATTCCGAAAGAATATATCTGTGCATACACTCGCTGCAATCTACGTGGGAGGTGGTGAATCAATTCGATTCTTTTTATTTTCTTTTTTAAGTTTTTTAATTGAAACATTTAGAAAACATTTTTTCATCGTCAATTAGTTGAAAAATGTCTAACATTAGACGTAACATAGATCCTGGGTCGCTAACACTGTTTTTCAAATTGCTACTGATAAAGCTAACAAATCTAATTAGTTTGTTGCTATAATTGTTGAGTACTTTTGCCCCGAATTAATTATTTGGGCAGCTATTGCTAATTTAATTCATATACAGCAGGTTCCGATGCGAATCTGATATTTCGTATCGCGAGAATTTGATATGTTACGAAAACAATTAATTTTAACAATTTAACCCACAAATATTTTAGTATACTTATTTGATTGCTTCATCGACTCGAGTAACGTGCATTTTCTATCTGCAACATTTTCAAATCTCTCATGGAAGTTAATCGTCGCGTTCAAATTGAGAGTTCCAAGGCAGTTTGCGAGTTGACATCTTTATCTCGGCGGCACGACACGGCAAATCCGAAATGTCGCCATTAGAGCGAAAAATATTCACTTTGTCCCAATTAGCCCCGCGCTGGTTCAGTTTAGCGTTATATGTATTAAAATATAAGCGAGCATGCGGAAGAGCGAGTATAACGAACGCGCGGGGGAGGACGATTAGCCGGGCAATTTTGCACGCGCCTCCGCTTCCATGCTCGGTCGTTGGCCGTTTCAGAATTAAAGTCCCGTACTCCACCCTCGACGAATTTCAACTCTATTTTCGCGTATTATAATTAAATTGCAAAACGTCGCTACTGGTCCACGCACACACACAAACACACACACATACACCGATCCATGAGTACAGCGAGATAGAAAGAGAGAAGAGATGTGCGCGGACGAGCGCGAAATTCGATTTGAATTTTCATTTTATTTACACCCAGCCATTCACGCGCACACAGACACACACACATTGCACACGCGCTCACGCACGCATTGTCGCGGTTATTTTTAGCCAGTAGATACGCTTATGGTACAAGCCGCGCTGGCTTTTCCCTCTCTCGCGCGCGTGTCTCCGCGGGTGCTGTGCTATATGCGATCGTCTTCTTTCTCTCGCTCTCTCACTCCATCGCTGCGGGAGTCGATCAACGAATTCTCGTCGATGGCATGGGCCCGTGGACGTTGTTCGTCGGCTCGAAGAGCAGCGGTGAACGCGAGCCCCTTTTTCCTCCGCGGAATAAAGCAGTTTATTGGGGGAGAGAGACAAAGAATTTGATCGATTACTTTTGAAGGGATGGCCGGGGGACTGTTTTGTGTGCCACTGTTACATATAGGCTTTCGTGCGGCTCGATTAAAACTTTGCAGGCCGTGCGGCACGATGTCGATTTTGGAACTCGTTATTTGCCTACTAGGTTAGTGTTAACTTTGTTCTCGGTGGGCGTTTTGTACGGAAAATTTGTTGGCATTGGTTTGTCCGATGGAATGGCTGTGATTAGGATGATGATAAATTTAGCGTGACTCTTTGTTCACGCGTGATTCTGTTATTGTTAACAATTTTAAATCTCGAGTGGATAAATAAATTAGAATATTAAGTCATTAATTCAGACTTCAATCCAAATTGTGTTACTTTTTATTTTCTATGCTTATAATTACAATGTTTAAAAAAACGCGTAGAAACATAGTTAATCTGAGCAGAA